>VZSC01014178.1:34318-68868 GCA_013398225.1 Steatornis caripensis | reverse complement strand
TAAGACTTCACTGAATTACGAGTATACTACAGGATATTAGTACACTATGGTAGCATCATAAACAAGACTAAGCTACACTTGCCAATATAAACGATTAGTGTATTTGCGGTGGGTATGTCTTTATTTATTTACTCGCTAATTCGCAAAATTTGGTAGACTGCACCTACTAATTAACAGTTAGTGCGAATTAGCGAGGTTCCCCCGTGCTTGAAATTGAAAACCAGATTCCACTCACTCTCAGTTCCCCACACACATTTTCAACTCCCCCACATCAGTCATGCCTTCATCCAGAAGAACTAACCACAGACTCTGCTGCTAACACCAGCAGGAGCCTTCTTCACAGCAAGCCCTTCACGGGACAACAGCCCGAAAGCTGGCGAAGTTTCCCCACCTCCCGCCCACATATCTGCATCCATCTTCCCTTTCCCCCCCACCCTCCACAGGCCTTCTCTCCTCTTTCCTTTAAGGACAAGACAGCAATGAGCTAGGCCATCTCTTCACTTCCACCTCTATCCACACAGGCCAAAGATGGCAACTTCAAAGTTTCTTTTCCTCCTTCCCAGTATGGGAAGGCTGATGGGGTGTAACTTCAACCCACCAGTGCTGTGTATTTTAAGAGAGCTTATTTGTCTACTTAACTAGCTCCAATTGGTCAAATTCTGTATCATACAGAGCTAGCATACTGAATATCCCTCTGTCCCAGGGACATAGTCAGCACCCAGCTCTTCCAAGACTATAATGGTCTCTTACAATGTTTAACTACCTGGCACAATTCATGGCCATATATATATATATATAGATATATGTACCCACAGGATAATACACATTGTAACAATGCTTGTAACAAAAAAATACAGCTGATAGCATTAGACAGTGACTCCTTTGTAAATTCTCATCCAAGAAAGCATCTTCTCCCAAAGGGAGGGAGAGGAAAGAAAAACAAATTCTCAGCTCAGCACTCTTACAGCTCAGGTCAGCCACAGCTAACGATGTTGGGGGGAAGATATACTCACTCCCTGAGGGAGATGTTGCTTCTTGTACCACACTTAAACCCGACAAGCATTTGAAACTGCCTTATTGCCTTGGAATAGGTACTTTGCAGAAGACTTAAGTGGGTAAAAAAAAATCTCGGTCAAACAATTTTCCAATCTCTTTCGTATTAGGTGCAGAAGAGTAGGTGTAAAAGCCCGTTCTCACATGCTTAGAAACTTGGCTGGAACGGCTAAGTCTGAGTTTGCTCATTCTCATTCCCCCATCTCCAGTTTGTTTCATTCCATAAAAAAAGTCATCCACAGAAGCAAGTCTAAACCAGAACATTAATTCCTGCTTAACAACATTTTTTTTTGCACTACACGATATATGAAAACCAGCTGATCAAATCCAGCCAAATTGACATGTGCATGTAAAAGTGATTTTGTAAGGCAGGAGGATTACAATATGCCTTTCATCCCTGAAGGATCCCTCCGAGGTTTGTGAGGTATACATATAAACACCTAATGAAGCACTTCCGCATCTGGAGAGACAGTTGCAACCAGCTGGACCAAGGCACACTACAAGAATGCATACTATAAGCAGAAAGAAGAATTTTGTCAAAAACTACCAGAGCAAATTCCTGTCATTACAAAAGCGCCCTGGCATCTTTGAATGGAAATAGATGGTATGCAGAAACTATTTACAGTTGTTTAAGTTCTCATCTGAAAAACCCTACATGCACATACAGATTAGACTGCACTAAATTCAGTAGTTCCACCTTCAGAGGGATGAAAGGTCAATTCAGTCCTGCCCAGATTCAAACCTGTTGTTCCAAAAAGTTCAGGTGCTTAGATGTATAAACCATCCTGAAGGGATGGTGTCTATAACTGACTAGCTTTCAGCTTAAAAAAACATGAAACTGCTGCTGACATCAATGCTTGTTGATTTGTTTTCTCATCAGAAGTTTAGGTTTAAAGTATTTGCACAAGATTTGGCCATTATATAAAGGTGAGTTGAAGAAAAATCTGTTTTGTCCAAAATCAAAACACATACGTCCTCCTTCTTTTCCTTTTTCTTCTTCCTGGGGTGAGAGTCAGATTCCTGGGAGGGGGCATTGAGCTCGCTGGAATATTCTCGTATTAAGACTTCAATGGCCCCTTTAATTATCTGATCTCTTCTCTTCGTTTCCTCATCCAGTGCTTCATCGTCATCATTTGTTGTCTCTGGTCTGGAGTTCTATGGAAAAATTGCAAAGTAAAAGGAATCAACAAATTGAGAATAATATTAGTTTTATCTCAGAAGTTCACCTTTGATCATCATCACATTCATGCCCCTACAGCATTTACTAAAAAAAAAACAAACCCAAACCAAACAAAACCCCAAACCACCCAACAACTCCCCCTCCCCCCCCCAAAAAATCACAAAACCCCAACCATCTACAAGTAGTTATCAATTGCATTATTTTAGTCAGATCTTTTCACACTGGCAATACCATAGCAACCACATAGTTATACATGTGGAATGCCTGCAGACAGCAAGTGTAGGATTGCATAATAAGATAGAACAGATAAATGGTGATTAAAGTGATAGACAGGAAAAGAGAAAGCGCACGCACGCTCACAGAAAGGCAATCACTATAGTACAGCTCTTGGTCAAAAGTTTCTGCCTTTTACCCTCCAGAACTTTCAAATCATTTCAACAGCAGTTCCTCAAAGCCTTCTACTTAAGTGCCATGCAATACAAATGTCTACCTATAACTTTCAAGCTGCAACTTATAATGGGAGAATTATACCAAAGGAACATTGTTAGGGAAAACATTCCTTGCACAGCAAACAATTTCTTATTATTGTTGATCAGTTAATTTGGAGTTCCTCATCTTTTTGCCCCTTTCCACCTTGCAGGGAGGAAAGGAAACACATACAAAGAAGTGCTTTTCACTAAATGTTACATGAAAGGGTAGAACAATGACCTGCATATGGAGCAAGGTAGCCCACCTCTTGATCCCCTGAATCTTTTAGAAAAATGGAATCTCACCTGAGAATCCAGCTGGGTATCCCGTCAAGCGATAGGTGGTGGGTGGAGTGAGGGGGAGGGAAGGGTCTGATGGAGCAGCAGCTAAGAATGAGGGGGAAGGGAGGATTCAGTTGGAGCTGAAGAGGCTGCCAGGCCAAGGAAGAGCAGGCTGAAAAGAGCTAGACGGCAGTGACAGGGAGTGGAATTGAAGATGTCCAGGGAGAAGAAGTGATCAGGGAGAGGAGCTAATTAGATAAAGGTTTGCTTGGTGTGTCTCTGTAAGAAATTGTGTTGTAGTGTGCACGTTTGATTTCTCAATAAAAAAGACTAAAGTTGCAACTTTTGGATCTGAGTGGCACCAGCACACCAATGATGGTATGAAAGAAACTGCAAGCAGTACGATTACCATACGCTCCATCAATATTCCTCAGCAATTCACAGCCTTTCTTTGCACAACCACAAACAAATAAAAAACCAAAGATTTGGAGCTAATCTCTACAGTTCAACGGAATCGGCACATACTGTTGTCTTCACCAAAGCCACACGTGGTACCATCTGCTTTATTATGACCAGTCCCCTAGGATTCATTGTAAGCCACAGGAGCTCACAGAAAACAATACGCATGAGATGTACAAGAACTCCACTGATACTTTAAGCCTGTTTATAATATCAGCTGTGAAGCACAGTATTAGAGGTGATGCCAATAGGAAACAAGAAAGTATGGAATGGAAAGGGCAGTCAAATCAAACCCTTACCTAGGTTAACAGCTAGTAGAATACTCAATTCAAAACCCATGAAACTAGCACACTGCTTTACTGAGCCACTGCATTTAATCCCATACACTGGGTACACAGTCAAAAATGTGTCAAGTACTTCAAGCCGTCATTATGCCTCTAGTTCTTGTTAAATAAAACAAAATAAAAGTGCTTGTGTTCCCATTGTATTTTACATACCTTTAAGAACAATTCCAAATTGGAATTTTAAAATTTTACTTGCTACAGTGTGACCAGTATGTTTAGTTTTCTCAACAAGAGCCTCTCCTAGCTTTCATTTTACAGAAAATAATTGTTTCAAGTACTATCTTAAGGCATATACAGAATTTTAAAATAGTTAGAGACCAAGCCCAACAACTTGATTGTGATGTCAAATACATTACTTTAGCAAAGAAATAGATAAAATGTATTTTAAGACGAATTTGTCAGTTATGTATCTTTGTATCTTGGAAGAATTCAACATATAAAATATCTGCAATTATTCCAGAACTAATCCTTAGCTCTAGAAATGAACGGTACAAAATCAATTCCCCCATCTACTAAACGTCTGTAAATGTATGCTCACTGCCTGATAACTGCATCATCTACTTCTTTCTTTTTCATTAATTTCTTCTAGAAGATCATCAGTGGAGGGGAAAGAAACTCCAATTTTCCGCAGACAGCTGACTTAAAGAGACTCTGACAGAATAACAATTACTTCTAGAGTTTATATACTTTCAAGAGTTTCCAAACAAAAATGAAGCAACAGAATCATAAGGTACAGCATGTATTCCTACACTTTAGAGTGAATTACAGAATTAATTCTAGAGATTCAGTTGTAGCTTATAGATAAGTTTGAATGCTGGTGAATTAAGAGCTTACACTTCACTGCCTTTCAACATCTCTTCAGACTCATTAATGTGATTCTGGCGAAATTCCAAAATGAATTAAAGGCAGAGACAAGAACAGAAACTAAGAGAGACACTCACAATCTGATCTAGCAAGTATGTTACAATGCCAAAATAACACAAGTCACACATTATATACATACCCCATTAGAAGCCTTTTTCTTTGCTTTCCATTCATCTAGCTGAGCCTTTGTCTTTGCATCAACTTTGACTAGCAGCTTCTTCTCTCCAATCTGGAGGTCATGGAGTAGTCTCAGCGCTCGTAGTGTGGATTCTGGTTCTTTGTACTCACAAAATCCAAAGGCTGAAATGGACGATTGAAACGAAACATTAAAGAGTTAAAGCTCTTCAAGTAATTTAATATTTATTATAGAAGTGTCTTGAATCAATAAACCTGGAACAGGGTTTTTTTTTTCTTTAAGACCAGAAGTACGTGTCATAAAAAGTCAGAAAGATAATTCACTGCATTAGCCTTTGATATAACTAACCGTCCAGTGAATAAGGTGAACACAATACATACACTGTAGATGCTCCAACTCCGGAAACATTCAAGGTCAGGTTGGATGGGGCGGTAAGCAACCTGATCTAGTTGAAGATGCCCCTGCTCATGCCGGGGTGGTGGACTAGATGGCCTATAAAGGTCCCTTCCCCAAACTATTCTGTGATTCTATGATTGTGTTTATAAAGGTTTTGACATGTCTGTCATAACTAGAGGATACAGTCTATATGAAGACATGTCTCAGATGGATTTGCAATTGTGTTAAGACCAAGGAAATCAATCAACAGCTCATTGCTAACATGGAGGAAGAGGTATTTCAAACTAGGTTCTACAACACAACAGTTCCAGAAAGTTGTAAATGAGAAAAACACCTTATAAGAGCAAAATAAACAAAGTATGACATATAAGAAAGCTGAAGAAACTTAATTACATCTTAAAGAAAAAAGTAGCCTAGGGAAGACAAAAAAAACCACCAACAGCAAAAATAGTAACCAAAATTGTTTCCTGTACCCACTGGAGAAAGGTCACAAGAAAAAATAAACAGTTCAATTTGACAGTAGGGAAGGAAGATAAATTTTACATCAGGAAAACCTCTTTAATCATAGTAATGGAAGAGACTATTGCTGCAAATACACTCTTTTGGAGGCTAAGTCCAAACTGGTAAACCTTTCTCAGAGATGGTCTATAAACTCCCGAGTCAGTCTCAGAACAGAAAGGTGACTGTAATTAGACCCCCCCAAGACATTTTCCCATTTACAGAATCACAGAATGGTCGGGGTTGGAAGGGACCTCTGGAGATCCCCCAGTCCACCCCCCCTGCTAAAGCAGATGCCCCCACAGCAGGGGGCTCAGGAATGCGTCCAGGTGGGTTTGAATCTCTCCAGAGAAGGAGACTCCACAGCCTCTCTGGGCAGCCTGGGCCAGGGCTCCATCACCCTCACAGGAAAGAAGTTCTTCCTCATGTTCAGGTGGAACTGCCTGTGTTCCAGTTTGTGCCCGTTGCCCCTGGTCCTGTCACTGGGCACCACTGGAAAGAGTGTGGCCCCATCCTCTTGACACCCACCCTTGAGAGATTGATCAGCATTGATGAGATCCCCTCTGAGTCTTCTCCAGGCTGAACAGATCCAGGTCTCTCAGCCTTTCCTCACAGGAGAGATGCTCCACTCCCCTCATCATCTTTGTTACCCTCCACTGGACACTCTCCAGTCGTTCCCTGTCTCTCCAAACTGGGGAGCCCAGAACTGGACACAGCACTCCAGATGCAGCCTCACCAGGGCAGAGTAAAGAGGGAGGATCACTTCCCTTGACCTGCTGGTCACACTCTTCTTAATGCACGCTGTTTAACCTTTCTCTATTCCATTTTTCTCGTTCTGTCTTGATTCCAAGGGTGGAAAACACTAGTCCTTTATTAGCAAGTATTTAGCAGTTAGAATATCATGTACAGTATCTTCAAATGTAAAGGTATTAATGTCAGACATTTGAAGAACTGCCAGGTAATAAAAACAAGAGTCTGACTAGAGATTCTGAAAAGTATGAACAATTACCTTGAAGTTTTCCAGATGCTCCTTGTACTCTTTTCCAACTCAAAACCAAGCCACATTTCTGCATTAGAGATAATTAATTAAATATTATTGTTTATGTTGAGAACATTACAAAAACTTAACCACTTTTTGCAAAATATTACATATAAAAAAGGGCAAACACTAGTAAAAATAAAATATATTCACGTTAACTGACATCTACAGCTTAAAAAAGCTGTACTTTTCACTTAGACTTTGCGCTCAAGCATACTGGACTGCTATTCCAGTGAGTTGGACTAACTCTGCTTTTAGTTTCAAATCCACTACTTGTGTGTCATTACTTCATTCATTAGCCAGACATTAAATTTAACAAGGAGTCCACTGTACTTACTGCTAGAAGCTGCCGTATGAGCATGTCTGAGGCCTTCTCAGAAATGTTGCCTACAAAAACGGTGGTAGTGGGACCGCTGTTTTCATCATTTTCTTTGTTCTTTAAACCAGGATGTTCTTTTCTGACTCCCAAATGTTTTCCAACCATAGACACTGTGGTAGGAACTAACACCTAGAAAGAGGAGGAGAGGGTATAAAATAAAGTGTTGGGTTGTTTGCAGTTGTTTTTTTTTTTTTTTCATTTAAATCCGTAAGACAAAAAAGTTGGGGATGCACATGTATTTCAAAATTAAACGTTCATACGAGTGAGACACCAGTAAGTGGTTCAGGCTTTAGTACTTTACGCAACACAAAAAGACTGCCATTTTCTGGCAAAGACAGAAAAAAAAAAAAGATGTACCTGAACATGGCTACTGGAAGGTCTCAAGGTGAGCGTGCAGTAACATTAGGTATTATTTCTTCTACAAATAACTAATTTGCAACATTTGGGTCACTGTAAGGTGAAGTGCCTTACCTAACAGTGTAAAAAGCAAGCTGCAAATAGAAAAGTAATTCTGACTCAAAAGTCTTCAATGCACACATGACAGCTCTTAAAGCTTTCGCTGAGTGAATAGACACTACTGCTCTATTTAATCAATACACAACCCAAAGCCTCTACAGGTTAAGAAGCAAACATTTGTAAAATAAATTGTACAGAGATAGGCACGATCGTTTTGCATTCCATTTTGCAGCACCTCTCTCCTTCCACCTAAGATTTAACAGTATATATGAACCAAGTCCCTCTTCTTAAAACAACCTTCTGGAAGTGTCACTTAATAAAAATTATTTTAATCAGAATATAATGCATTTGTTCCAGTATCTTTGTCTTAAATACACCAGTTGCCATGAACATATATATCCTCCTATAACAGATAATACAAGCTATCCAAAAATGCAGTATTTTGGGGAGATTTCACTTATGCAAAATAGTAGAAATGGTACTTTACAGCGAAGCCAAGAATTTTAAATTTTTAAATATTTAAAATTTAAATTTAAAAAATTTTAGAAATTTAAAATACAGAGTGCTTCTTTCTGGCCCATAAATCACAAGCCTTCCTTCCAACTAGAAATTAGTAGGACAAACAAAGAGATCTTGCTCTCATACGCTCTTCCACAGATGCACATTACATGCAACTATTCCTTCCCCTGCATCACGTGAAAGAGAGCTTGTTTGTAAGCTTGTCAACGCAAATCTTTCTGGCCAATTCAGCAGTGCTGCACAACGGCTGTACAAACATGGACAAGGTGATGCCTCCAGAGCACTCTGTTAGGCCAACAAATTCAAAAGCAAGAGACCTGGAATCTAACTGATCTAACTGTACTGCATAGGAAGACCATGCATGACCCAAAGGCAAAGCCTAAGTCATTGTATTTGAGAGAAGTACATCTTCTTTCAAGAACAGTAATTGCTTCACCTTTGCAGCTAGCAGCTTTGGATACTACTTCAAACTTTGTCTAGGTCAGAAATTAGCACAATATTTGCATAAGTTTCATTTAAAGTGAAGCATTTCCTTTGACAGTACGAATTCTGATGGAATAGAGCAAAACAAAAATACCATTGACATCTACTAAGTTTTACTCCATTTTATTTTGCTACCATCTCGTCCCTACTGTAACACTTACAGTTGGAGCAGGAGCCATAATGCCCATTGGTACAGGAATCATAGGCGTCCCTGAGAAAGACAAGACATTAATATTAATCTGCCCTGTTGAGATTACTGACGAATACAAACAAACCGATCGCAAACACGATGTCCAAACCAGACAGCAATTTTGGTCAAATAAGAATTTCACAGTACTGATTACCATTAATTCCTTAAGCACTCAAACATAGCCCGAGTACACCAACATACCACATGCATCCTGGTCACTTTTATAACATCGTTATTTCAACTTTGTTCATCACAAACAAATTTATTTTCAAAGCAGATTCAAACCACAGTATTTTTCTAGTGATAAATGAGGCAGGGAATTCCATAAATAGAGTGCAAAAGCAGCTAAAACCTACAGATTAAAATCTCACTCCTGACTTGCTCAATTCTCATAGCACAATAGATTCTGTGTACAACTTACGGATGAGGTCCTATAGAGAATGCCACCAGGCTTCATGCTACTATTTATGGAATAGCTTAAGAAAGGCAGCATAGAAAACCTCAATCCAGAAGCTCCCTACTTGCTGAATACCTGACTTGGCAGTCTCTAAAACTTAATTTAAAACAATATTTAATCAGGTAAAACCATGCAATACCCTCTTTCCCACTACCAAATTCACTGGCAACATTAAGCACTATCATGTGAGCAAACATCCGATCGAATAAAGGCTGTTTATCCTTCCACACCAGCTGCTAGAGGAGGTTAAAGATATTAAAAGAATGGATTTTTAAAAACTTCTTGCTGGCCAATAGAGACATTGAGACTCCAGAACAATGAAGTCAATCTCACATTCTTCAGAGAAATACCCTCTAGGGATCCTAGATCTCTTTTTTCATTCTACAAAAAACTTTGTCTTTCACTCTCAATTCTTCCTTTTTGATCCCTCCCTTCTCTCTGTCTCTTCCTGCTGTTTTCCTAAAATCCAAATGAAGCTTCTGCAACCTACTGTTCCTGGACTTGTTCCTCTACTTTCTCCAGTGCTTAGCCCTGAAACAACACTTCTCCTCAGACAGTCCCTCCAGCTTTCTCCTCAGACACTCTGGTTTTGCTTTGATTCTATCATTTATTTCTCCATCACTCAACCCTCTTCCTCAGTCCCTTTATATTAAAGTCATACTATCTCCTATCTCTTCAAACCGTTCAGAGAATCAAAACGTGTATTGCTTTCCCATGCTCTCAGTTTTAATGCACCACAGGATCTCACAGACTGGAAGAACTACTCCAAGACAAGACTCTGGTTGTGCAGCCCTATAACTATTACAACTGTAATACGATGTTGAATTTGGATTTTAAATTTACAACTCAGTAAAGATACTTGTGTTATCACTGACAGTTCTCCTAAACTATCAGCCTAATGCTCAGCAGAAGGCAAAAAAATCCACCAAATGTTGGGTATCATCAGCAAACATACTGATGATCAAGACCACAGGCATCATTTAGCTGCTATACAAAGACTTTGTGCACCTGTACCTTGACTACTGCCTACAGACCTGGTCTCTGCAACCCGAGAACAATATGCAGTCTGAGAAATGAACAACTACATGACTTAAGGGTTGAAGCAGCTGCTTTACTAGGAAGGACTCTACACTGAGAGTTTTCAAGTGTGGAAGTTTGCAAGGCATGGAATGCAACTGAGGTGTGCAAAACCACAAAATGCAACTCACCCAACATCCACATAAGAACTGGGGCAGGAGGGGGACACTAAGTAGGCAATGAGTTTAAAGACAGACATAAGAAAGTGGTACTTTACATAGTGGTTAATGAACTTCCGAAGTTTGGAGCAAGAGGTGACAGTGGAGATGGACAGTATCAGCAGTTTCAAAAAATACCAACATGAGCGACAGGTTCAGAAAAAGATAAAGGAAAAATGAAAGATCATACTCTAACATCCCTAACACTAAGTTGTATGAGGGAACAGACTCAGAAAGTAGATAGGTGTATGTGTCCACCCTAAATACCCAAATACCATCTTGTATTCCCACTGCCCAGACAATACATCAGGCTATATAGACTGCTGGTCTGACCCGCTACAGCGTTTCTTACATAGGACAAGTAACTTTTTTTTACATCTTACTGGTATCCAATAATCTTCAGAGATTACAAGAACCACCTCCTTATCAAATCTTCCACACTTACAGAGATTAAAATGCTACAACTTCTTAACAGCCATATTTTTAGGCAAAGCTAAACACTTCTAACTTGATTCTTACACAAGCAAACTGCTCCAGCTGAAACTTTTCAAAAAATTCTAGGCTGAGTAAGATAACTAGAACATGAAATTTTGGCCAAACAGCTAGCTAAAGATAATCTTATAAGCCACTAAAATTGTGATCTCACATATGGAATAACTTCAGAGTAGACTTTCATAAAGTCACTGTGGCATTTTCAACTCTATGGATACATTTGTGCTAAGAAATGAGAGATCCATATCCTCTACATGTCAAAATATGTTACCTGCACTGGTAAGCAAATCATGTTTCTAGTGTGCAGAGAAAAATTTAATTCTTGCCTAATACCAGGTTCCTCCACTCTACATACTGTTTGGATTACTAATACTGAAACAAGACTATTTATATAAAAAGTCAAACACAGAAAGAGA
Organism: Steatornis caripensis; assembly: GCA_013398225.1. Classification (NCBI taxonomy): domain Eukaryota; kingdom Metazoa; phylum Chordata; class Aves; order Caprimulgiformes; family Steatornithidae; genus Steatornis; species Steatornis caripensis. Next base: position 57,523 of record VZSC01014178.1, on the reverse strand, counting down.
ACAAAAATATCTTTGTCACACATGTTAAGAAGCAAGTGTTCAGAGCAGAAACTTGTATCAGGCATTTAAAAATATTCTTCAGAAAGTTATTTTTAAATATGTCTGGTGTTTTTCACACTAGCTCATATAAACTGGAACTATTAAAGATAAGAGGTATGGTTTTAAAATTTAACCTGAAATATTTGATGGCAGAACGCTACCTAATCAAGAATTCTGACTCTGTTGACCTAGCAGAAAAGAGAGAACACCTCATGGATCTCAGGAAAAAAAAAGTTTAAAAAAATTAAAGTAAGGATTAGCCTGATGAATGGATGTGCACAAACCATTTCTGAGTTCAGGCATCTGGTTTTTGAATGCCTTTACTGTCTACAAACACTTGTGCTTGTACAACACAGCTTAAGACCATACAGACAGGAGTTATTTTCTGCAGCCCTTATGATGAATTTTGAAGGAGTAATTCTCTGAAGTATTCCTCTCACCCATTCACTTCGTGGTGTCCTGCCTCCAGTCACCACTATCTATATTGACAATGTACAGAAAGAAGGTGGTTCCAGACCAACAAATTGAAGTCTCAACACAAAAAACAGAGGCTGATCTTGCAGATGAACAAATAAAAAAGGTGGAATTCATTCTGGGAAGATTAGAAGGAATGAGGAACATAACTAAGTTTGCAAGATGTGTGGAGGAAAGCACGTAAGGAGCAGAATAAAAGAAAGTAGGACTTACAAAAAAGCAGAGAAAAACAATGCAAGAAGTTGGACTTCCTCTGAAAGTTACTCCTGTATTTTCACACCACAGGTACTCAGTTGTATCAAAGTGTTTCCAAAGGCTGTTACAACGGCTTATTTCAAAGGAACTGAAAATCATAGTCAACCGTCTAAAACACCTAACATTAACAAATATCCCCATCTAGATTCAGTCTTGAAAAAAAGGTTCAAGATAAAGTCCGGTATTGTCTCTAATGGTTTGATTTCTGATCAGAATTAAGCAACTCTTAGTAGACCAAAAGGAGCTTGCTCACATGACATGATTTGTGGGTAAACCAGAAACTCAGTTGCAATGTACATGAACCAGAGTTATTAAAATACGTTAAGAGCCAGTAACATTTCTAAATAATACAACACAGAATAATAAAAGGTAATTTATTTCTACAACACTTTCATACACTAACATATCTTACCAGGAGGTACAGGTGGAGGAAAGCCAGGGAACTGTGGAGGTGGGATCCCGGGGGGAAGTGTTGGGATTCCCATAGGAGGGCGATTCAAATGAGGTGGAAAAGACATTCTTCCAGTCACAATCTGTCAAAAAGTTAGAAAAGGAACCGTTTAGTAGTCAGTTCTCAAACATGAATGACAAAAGCAGTGCAAATGATGTGTCCGTAATGATTTAAAATCTTTATATGGACATTCAACTACATACTAAAGTATTTTCAACTCTTTTCCCCTGCTATTCATTAAGTTACAAATGTAGTAGAAGTCTTCTTTCACAATGAAAAACAGGATTCTAGGAAAACGTTTCAGAATGAAGTGAAAAACAAAACTGTATCTGATTCCTCATACCAATGATTTACAAAGAGTGTGAAACAGCATTTAACAGTTTGTACAGCTTCTTTAAAATAAAGCTATCTTTCGCAGTATCTGAAAACAAAGTACTCTTGTAACACATTTTCAATAAGGCAAGTCATTCTCTTGCACAAGAAATGATCACACATAATACAATGAAAAAGATCAGAGGAAGAACTGGGCCATCCCACTGCTCAGCACTGACAAGAATTCTATTTAAGGTGACATTCAGGAGATTCCCAAATTCCAGTTAACATAGACAGTTAAAAGCTTAGAAAGGGGTTCTCTAACCTATTTTTAGCTTCCCAGTTCACACATCTTCCAGAGCTCAACTTGGACGATAGCCCATGAGCTGAGAGTCAACATGCGGCCGTGGAGAGTATAGATTGTTTTAACACCATTTGCTATTCAGGTGGTTATTGTTATGTGCATACTGGTAACCCTGTAAAAGACACCACCCAATAACAAAGACAAGATCACTCTTACTTTACACAACTAACAAGGCATGTACTCTTGCTTCCAATATCTCAGCAACCTTACATGGTCAAGTCTTCAAAAAAGGTTGGCCCTCACTTCCAAAAAACCCCAAACTGGTCACTAGTATTACTGCTGAGCCTATAGGTACATTCACACTGCAGTGAGTAAGCACTAGAGGAACCTCAAACACACGGCACTGCGTGGATACAAATCACAAAAACACCGTATCACAAATGACAAGAGGTCCGTCAGCTGTCTGCACAAACATTTGCGTTTCTCAATGGACTGCACAGGCTGCTTTACAACCTACAGTACTGTATCTTCACTGCAGCTGTTTTCCAAGCAGGCAACCACAAGCCAAAATCGAAGTAGGTAGCCTTGAGAAAAAGAGTTATGATAAGCAAAATTGATACATACAACAGACCTGTAGATTATAAGATGCTCTCCCCAGCTTCCTGGCAGCAAACACAAAAGAAACAGGAAATGAGCTTTGCTGGAGACAGATGTGCCTCCCATACATGTACAAGAGCAAGTAGTTAATGACAGTACTAAATACTAGTATCAGTACTCTACCATAACAGCAGATACATTTGAAGATTCTAAGAATAGAATCATGTAGCAAAACCTTACTCCCACAGAGTCTGGAAACAATCATGAGAGAAATGTATATAGTGGACTGGAGACAATGAAAGGGAAACCCAAATGTGTTTGGTAATAACTCTGAACATCAGAACTTACTTATTCTGGCGTAAGAACATATATATGACCCTATAGCATAATTCACTTAAAGATACATTTACAACTACATCAATTACAAGAGGTTTGTGATGATGGCATTCATTAATGGGCTCCAAAGGGCATTCATCAGCATCTCACCAGAAGAAAAGATAAATGCTCCCGTGACACAAGGTCTAAGATGGTAGAAGAAACAGAGAGCAAATGCAAGTATTCCTCCAACACTTCAATAAAGATTATTTCATACAATAGAAGAAACGTTAAATCTTTTTATTTCCCCTTAGAATCCATATGCCTAAGGGCACACTTCCTTTCTGTCATTCTTGATTTTTTAAAACTGAATGGGCAAAGAAAAGCAGTAAAGGTGTACTGCCAAAACATTTCATTTGGAAGAACATTGCTTATTGTCTTGTCAAACTACAAGCACATCAGCCAACACTCCTCTGAAATCTGAAACTTGGATGGTACATAAGAGAACAGAACTCCCTTACCCTCCTTGGTATCACTATTTGAAACTTTTTCACATTAAAAAACCCCAAACCAACAGCCAACAGTCCCATGAAAGGTAGAAAAATAAGATCTTTAAGGCTCTCAGTCCTTACCTATATTCCAAGCTGACAGACAACTGGACAAAATTTAAAGCTGTTTTGGGGCAGGGTGGTAGAGCAATAAGCTATTAGGTCTGTGATGGTCCTAAACAGGCTCCAATAGCATTACACCACCTGAGGTTCACAAGACGTTAAGGACTGGTCTGTTAAACAAAAAGAACAATTGGGGAAATAGTCTTCTAGGCTGCCTGTAGGTGCAGTGCCTTCTCTCGCTCTGGTAAGCACTTTATCTGAGACACCATTTTGGAGAAGCTAAAAAAAGAGACTAGAAACTAAGGGGTGAAACAGTTCTTTGAATTAAAAGATGCTGAAACATACCATACTCAATAGATGTTACATATGCACACAGGCAAATTTGTTTGGTTTTTTTTAAATTTTAAATAAAAAACCAAAGATTCAGCAGTCAATTAAGTAATTGTTACTGCATAAAAGGAAAGAGGCAGTTAGTGGATCAAATTTAGTCTTTCAATCTTCTAGTCAGATGATGTGAAACACACTGTTATCTCTAGGGCTTCAACAATCATCTTACTTTAAACACTCTGTTCTTATTTTTCTCATATTTGTACAGTTACTTTCACAGCAGCTGGAAAGCTGCCCTGTTACCGACTTAAGTCTTGACCAGACCAATCCTAGCACCTCTGCTGTCTGTGACACTGAAAATCAACACTAAAATTAAAGAAAGCCTTGGTCTCTTTCTTGCTACTGTATGTAACCACCAATGTGAAACTGGCACAGAGAACAGTTTAATTCTGTTTCCGTTAGGAAAACTGTAAGGATCAACAGGTACCAAGATTGAAACTGTTCACTGGAGAAGTAAGAGATCTGGATGAGAAACAAAAATGCATCCAGTTCCTTGCAGCAGCCAAGATGCTACAACGAAGCGAGCAGAGCAACACATTTTTTCCGGTCACCAGCTACGGAACACACAAGAAATGTACATATTCTTCCATGAGTCAGAGGTGCCTCTGACATCAAACTGATAAGCAACTACAAACCAAATGTTAGGTATGGAAAGTTAAGAGATGCTAAGCTGGGTCTAGGTAGAATCCACTTGCAGGAACAGCATGTTGAACTTCCCTGCAGTGTGCTACTACCCTGCCAGTACAGTTCAGTGATCTGCTTGTGACACATTTACTGTGGTCTCAGTGTTATATGGTGCTCTTCGAATGTCCCCAATATATTTAGATGTGTAAGTAAGGAACTAAACAGTCCTGAGATATTTTTAAAACCTCAGTTGACTTATGAAAGTATTACTTCAAGTGGAATTTTATGTAGGCAGCATTCTTGACAGCTGCATTTTAACTAGCAGCTCTTTAAGCGAGAGATTAATTTGTGTGAATATCAAAAAGACACAGGAGTAAGAAAAGCAATGAGCAACTGGCCTGACGCCATACAAAATACTGAAATCACGACATCTTCAGCCCTCAAAACGATGGACTTCTGTCAGGTCTCCGAGTCAAAGTGTAGCCAATTTAGGCTACATCCGTGGCAGCAAGCAGGGTAGTACAACAGGAGCAGGTCTGTTAACAAAACAGATGGAGCTGAGATGCCAACATCCGCACTACACATTCCGTGGAGGTCCACCCCTCTGGAACGAAAGCCCATTTGCAGGTAAGAGTGTATTTTTCAATATATTTTCATCCAAAACGAATCTAGCTCATCCACTGGAACGGTGCAAACCAGTGTGAAAAAAGGTTTCCCAAGTGAGGATGACTGTGAGACTTCCTTCAAAAGCACAATCCTGATCCGAGTTAACACAGCAATGTCGGCCCACACTTCATTAGCCTTAGGCAGTTTTTGTAAGCTGCAGACTAATGATATCACAGATGACAAAACATGTAAGTTTACTCTAAGCAGACTGAGCTCAAACCCAGCCCGAGCCATTAACTAAAGCAAGCACTACACAAACACAGCTATAATATTCCAGGTTCAACTTTGGCCTAGAAGTAGTTCTGCTGCTTTCATACACTTCTCTGAGTTAACAAGTCCTGGTGGAACCAAATGCCAGGCAGAGCCAGCTGCACCAATCTTCTGAAACCTGGAGAGAGTACAGGGATACCCATACGGCTCTAAGGCTTGGTAAAATCCACTGAGGCTTGTTAATCCTGACTCAGTGCTATTCCTGCTGGGACAGAGCTCTGTTCATTAGAAACACACTAGCTCAGACACATAACTAAACAAGTGTGCGGGGCTGGCCTCAGGGCATGCCAGACTCAAGGGTCTGAGACCACACAGAACTCAGAATTACCACGAAACAAGGGTCACCACCATTCAGACACTGCTGCCCCATGCTTCTTCATTATCTCCAGCTCCCAGAAGTCCCAGTAAGAGGGGACTGACTATATGAGAAGACCGTATTGCTCTGGCTGTGCTGTTAATGTAATTTTTTTTTAAATCATAGTATTATTTAAACCTTTTTTTTAATAAATCACTGGTAACTAATGTATTTGAAACCGACAATTGTATCACCTACTCAGGGCAGCATCGTAATTCTCCCAGTATCACAGCATTAGCCTCTTCAGTATCTCTGTGTTTACACATCATAACTTCTACTTTAAAACCTGCAAAACATTTTAACCATTTCCAAAACAGTTAAGTTCTCAACAAAAGTAACAGTTACAACACTTACTGTTGGGTTGCTGTTATACTAAGCAAATTTTAAATTAACTATAAAAATCTTGAAATCTTAATGCATAAACAAACTTAATGTGTTTTAAGAATACATACATGTAGTGTCATACCAACAGAGACAGTATGGCTGATCTAGCTGATTTCATTTTGTCTGATTTTAACTTCTCTTCAACATTTTCCCAACACAATTCTTCTGCATCACGAAACAGCCGTACACTTAGTCTAGACCAAGATGCACAAAATAGCTGTGCGAGCTAGTCACTCAAATAAGGGAGAAGTAAGCACAAAACTCGTCTGGATTTTTTTATTTTAAATGAACTACAATCCAGCTTTGATCATAAACTTAGTATTTAGATTATTCCAAGAGCACCTGACAAAATTCACACCTATGGTAAATGCGTAACACTATGCTATTTAGTAACATCCTGGTTAAAGAGATGTTATACCACGACATTTGACTGGTATATCCATGTTGTCGTGCTTCACTAGAAATAGAAAAGTTTTCACACATAAAAATGTTTTTAATGCTTTTTAAGATTTAGAGTAATTCCTATTAAGGATCACAAAATGTTTTGGCATTTGATTCTAATGACAATACCTAGGCAGCAACAGAGAGTGAATAATAATTTACAAGAAAGTATTTTATACATTTTGTGTCATATGACAGGTGCAGCTGAGCAACAAAAGCATTTTCAGAACCAACTGGAGAAAAAACACGCAGTAAACCAACCTATTAAAGTCAGAACTATCACACAGGCTTTTACATCAGTGTCTACACAATGTACAGATTTTTAAGCTGTTCCGTTACAAAAATAAGTAACCCCATAGTTTGTCACCCACTGGAGATGCCGTTTATATTATTGCTTCTCAAAAAAAACCCTCCCTAAAAGAAAAATCTTTTATTTCAAGCCAACAGATTCTCTCAGTGAAAACGTCCGCCTTCTCATAGACCTCTACAGTTTTCCCCAAAATTGCCTGCAAAGCTAAGCAAGGCATCAACATCAAACACAACAGACACAGGGAGAGATAAAACAGACTACAGATTTCCCTAAGTATATTTCTGAACAAAAAAACCTAGTATTTGCCCAAGTGTGTTTTTTGGAGGTGATCTAGAAAGCATTCACTGCCTGCCATGGAACAGGTTGCATTCCAAACTATTATTATGGAACAATCCAAACAGCAACACGCTTATCCAAAACAGAGCCTCAGTCCGAAAGCCCTTTAACTAGGGCTCTGTTACACATGTCACCAGAACTTTAAGATATTTTATTTAGTTCCTAGTGCTATACCTCTGCACTGATATAAAGCCCTAGTCAGTCAAATACATGACTCTCCACTCTAACTTTGCTCTTAACTTTTCCAAAAAACCACAAACACGGTTGTGGCACTACAGCATTTACATGAATGGGCATTCAAGAGACAGATGCAGAGAAACATGAAGCACTATACATGACGCCACTCCTTTACCGCAAAAGTAAGAAACTGTCCTGTTCTTTCTTCTTCCTATTTGTTGTAGACCATCTTTCATAAATGCTGATGCAATACCTGAAGCAACACCTTCCTGCCCCACAAAAAGTTACTACAAACCGTGTGCATGCATTTTAATCTGAGTAGTCTAAAAACTATACAACTTCATATTTCACTTCCTGTAAGGCCATATAACACCTACTACCAAAAAAATCTAGTTGTTTGTGGTGTTCGCTGTATTTAAGCAAAACCCCCTCTTTTCCTTCAGGCAGGCAAAGTATTTTTTTCTATAATGCAAAAAGACATCATGAGAAAAACATGGCAACATCCACATCATAACTGTGACCAACACGGATGACTCACTCTCGATTCTTTTAAGCACATGTTTTAAGGTGAGTATCCCAGTCCACACCAAGGACACTAATTCCCCTGCCGCGAGGTCGGAAAAGAAAAAAAAAAGAAGCGTTTCCTCGCACGAGTCGTTTCCCCGACATTGAGAAGGGAAATCCCCCGCGCAGCCGGAGGCGGCCCGCACCACACAGAGCAGCGGTGTCGGGCGCCGGCTAAACGCTCCCCCGCGGGCTCCTCCGCTCCCACCCGAGAGAAGCGGGGCCTCGTCCCGAGCGTGGGAGGGGCTCCCCTCGCCTTCCGCGGAGCCGCCCGCCCGCCGGGGCCGGCTCCCCGCGGCGCCTCCCACGCCTCCTGGGCGGGAGAGGANCCCCGGCCGCGCCTCCTCTCAGCAGGCGGCCTAAGCGCCGCCTTCCCTCTCCCTCTCATCCCCCCGCAGCCCCTCGCTTCTCACCTCTTCGGTGCGGAGCAGGAGCCGCGCCTGGAGCGCCGCCGCGGCCCCTCCGAGCCGCGGGGGTCGGGGATGGCGGAAGGGGACGCCGCTCGGCCGCCTGAGGCCCGGCTGGGAGGCCGCGGGGCGCCACTAGGCCGCGAACACACCGCGCCGAGACGCCGACGCCGCGCTGCGAGGGGTCACGAGACCCGCCCCTTCCGTCAGCGGCCCAGCCTGCACCGCGCCGCGCCACCATAGAGGTGGCCGTGCCAGAGCGCCCTCCAGCTCCTAACGCAGACGATAACGCGCCCGACCATAGAGTGGCAGCGGCTAGAAGGGCCGAGAGAGAGAAAAGAGGTGCCCGGGCTGCCGCCATGTTTGCTGGGGGTAGGCGGTCCGGCGCCCTGACCCAGCCCGAGTTTCGCCATCTTGAGGTCAAATACCGTCGCTCGGGGATCCTGGCGGCCGTGGCGTGGGTGGCCGAAGGTCCTGGAAAGGCTCCCGCTGAGCGCTAGCAGTGGCCCCCAGCCCCCTCCGTTAGGCTGGGCCGCCATCTCTTACCGCCGCGCTCTGAGGCCAGGCTTAGCTGCGACCCAGCTGGGACAGTGGTAGGCGCAGGTTATACCGCGTGGGAAATGCGCGTATTGCTTTTAACGGGTTACCATTGAGGAGGGAACGCGAGTTTTAGTTGTGTTCAGCAAATGTTAAAGGCTGAGAAAGCTAAAAAGCAGGCTTACAGTCAGTAGGTGTAAAGACAGAGAATCACAGAACGGTTTGGGTTGGAAGGGACCTTTAAAGGTCATCTAGCCCAACCCGCTGCCATCAGCAGGGGTATCTTCAACTTGATCAGGTTGTTCATAGCCCCATCCAGCCTGACCTTGAATGTTTCTAGTGATGGAACATCTACCACCTCCCTGGGCAACCTCTTCCAGTGTTTCACCACCCTTGTGGTAAAAAATGTCTTCCTTATATCTAGTCTAAATCTACCCTCTTTTAGCTTAAAACCATTACCCCTTGTCCTATTGCAACATGCTCTACAAAAAGTCTGTCCCCATCTCTCTTCGGGTACTGGAAGGCTGCTATGAGGTCTCTCCAGATCCTTCTCCAGGCTGAGCAACTCCAGCTCTCTCAGAGGTGTCCCACCCCTCTGATCATTTTTGTGGCTGGATGCGCTCCAACAGCTCCAGGTGTTTCCTGTGCTGCGGGCATCAGAGCTGGATGCAGCACTCCAAGTGGGGTCTCATCAGGGCAGAGTAGAAGGGCAGAATCACCTCCCTTGACCTGCTGGCCATGCTTCTTTTGATGCAGCCCAGGATACGGTTGACTTTTGTGGAAAGCGCTATCTCTGCTGAAAAAACTAAGGATTTACAGGGCAAAAAGAGCAAACACCACTATCTTAGGCAGCCATATGCTCAGCAAAAAGATGTCGCTGTGCTACAAAGCAGTTGGTGGTCTAGCTGTGGTCTACAACTGGTAGTTTCCCTGACCTAATTCCAGCATTTAGATGAGATTAAAAGACAATTTTAAATGTACAATTCCCCCCAGCATTACATGCAAGACAGTAATTGCTGTAGTTACCACAATGATGGCAAGCAATTGGAAATGAAAAGAGGAAGTGACTGTGAATGGAAGGAAGGTGGTCTCACCACATGATTGTGAAGTAGACCACAGCGTGAGCATATGTGCATATGTGCACGAAGCTGTTTCAAACAGCTTGGGAAAAAAAAATTTCTGTATTAAATTTTCCACTGTTTATACACACTGTTTTAAGGAAAAGTGCTCAAAAGACCGGAGTCTAATGACAAACAATCCCCTCCACCTGTAATGGCAAGAAAAACATTTGAAGCAGGCACTGTTGACTTCTTTGGCACAAAGCAGATTAAATCTACCTGACTAATGTCGTATGTGCTGCTGAAAAGTCAACAACTGAGCTGGAACTAAGGTCCTGTTCATCACCTTGCTTTACAAGATGATGTGCAAGGGGAAGTATTTTAGCAGTAGCAGATTTAGGAAATACTTCAAGATTGAATGTAATTCCTTGCCCTTTCAGAGACGGCATTTTTGCTTTCTATTAATGACAAATTATTCCATGCAGCCTGCTTATCTCACTTCAACTAATACAAATTCAGTAACTGCAATACTGACTACTGTTAATATTTCAAATAATTTATAAACATGCCTATGTAGGTAAAAATGGTACACACTCTGCAGCTTGCAGGAAAACCAAGGAAAAGAGAAAGGGCATAAAAAGAATCTTCTGACTTTCCTGTTTCTATGCTGTTGTCTCAGACTGAAACTGTTACCTGCTTGAAAAAGAAATGTGAAATCCAAACTCACTCATACTGCTGTAACAAGCCCTTTTATTTACAGAAAACATCACAAAAGCTTTCTTGATTTAGAAGTTCATCTATTTTGTTCAGCCAAAGAAACAGACCATTTTGCGTTTACTCTCCTTGTACAAATCATGAACTTTAGCCTCTGGTATCCTTCCTAATCAAGCAAGAATATCATCAGAAACATCCAGTAAAAATAGTTAACTTCCACATCTCTACTCTTTCTGCTACTGAATTTTAGTATTACCTGCCCCTAAACCTATCCACACTGTCTTTTTACCCTTGAGTTGTGAAACTGAGATCCCATTTTCCGGGTACTGATCACAGTTCACTTTATTCAGTTCCTTGCTGTGGACTCCAGAGTTTCATGCTCAAGCCAATCAAGAAGAGCGCAGTAGATGGCTTTTAATATTCAGGCCAAAATTAAGAGGTGTGTTTCACGACTGCAGCTTGTTTTGCATTTCAAGCGTGAGAAATCATTCCAAACATGCTAAGCAGCATCTCTGGGCACAGCGGTCAGACTGTTTCTAGACTATGCAACATTTTAAATGTTTTATGGGAGGAACAGAGTTGCAGTCCACAGCTCCAAAAATCACTGGGTAAAAAAGGATCTACTACAGCGGTGAAGGAGTACAGTCTTCATAAAACTGCGGCTAATCATTGGGATCCTGGATCCTTACTGCCTATCTGCTCTATCCAATGCAGGTTTCTCTCTCTTCAGTATATGCTACATTACTCCCATGGAAATAAGTAAAACGTGTATTCAAGGAGCAGGTAGAATTGTTTTTTGACATAAAAACAAAGTTATGGTTTTAAGCAGGGCATCTAAAAGAGAAATGAAATCTACATCTAAATGCTCAAAGTATACATACAGTAAACAAGGAAACTCATAGGAAGCAGGAGAAAGAACCATGAACCGACCTGTAACTGTGCCAAGGGAACGCAGCTTGGACCATGTGCAGAAACACTGCATACACTTCCTGTTCCAGTGCTGCACTCTTTCTGAGAGAGAGAAGTAGGAAACAGTGGGGGGTGCAAGTTTAGGCTTTATGCAGAAAGTAATAACTAGCGCAACTTTGTACGTTCTGTAAAAGTAGCCTTCAAGTGTACCTTTTTTAATACCACAAACCGAATAATTACATTTTGTCTTCTCTTCCTTTAATTGTTGCCTCTACCACATTGCTAGTCTAAATACAGCAACTTAGAGGAAGATCCCTTAGATGCCAGGCTCTCATTGAGTTGATTTATTGGCTCCCTGTGAATAGCACTGTGAGATTTAAATGTTTCTGCCTTGTATGTATTAAATATATACACTATCGAGGAGTTTTTCACTCTGAAGACATTTGGCTCAGCAAAAGTTTATTCCTATAGATGTCGGTCTAGCTAATTGTTTTGATTAATCTTTTCTGCAAAATACTGAAAAGACATTATTGTAATAGTATGAAACAACAGTGAAGGCAGTTACTGTGCCAATCTTCAGTCATTCATCATCACTAAACTGCATAGAAGAGAAATAGATAAACCATATGTATGCCTAGTTACACGGAGATGTGTAGTAGAATCTAGCAGAACAAAAGCACTTTAGCCAATACACTTGAGTTCTGACAGGGCCTCGGTCACTCCTGGAGTTCGAAACTTCACGAATGCCTCATTTTCATAGTAATTGGGCTTGCTGATTTAGTTTTGTATAATGGTGATACTTCACCTTACAAAAGGTAAAGTCGCTATCACTGCCATCTGCATGGATATCCAGAGATGTAAGTTGGCTCCCTCTCAAAATTATTCGTGTGTAGCCAAACCAGAGGGCCAAACAACGGGGCACTTCATAGCTGCCCGTCTAGGGTTAGCAATGTGTAAAGTCCACTGAAGTGAAACAGCGCATCACCTGCCTTCAATGAGGGAACCATTAGCGTTTGATCCAAGCGCTCAGCCAAAAACTCTGGTTACTTCGGAAGAGAAATTGCTTGTGCACTGGCTATGCTACAACAAAAATATTTTTTGCATACGGTCTAAATCACGTGCTTTTGTATACACGTACAGCCAACGAGTAACTTGTCCTTTTCTCATCGCACCCTGCCCTTCCCAGGCAGTACCGTCAGCCAAAAGCTCACTGGAGCCATTGCTGGCTGAGGTGCCTTCCTCACCGTGGGGCTTCTTTGACCATCCCTGTGTGCATCCACAGCTCCAGTTTTCAACTGCAAATCTGCCATTTTTTGGCAGTTGTGTGCCTCTATTTCAGATCTGTAATTTCTTTCAGCTAAATAAGCGGCAGCCATTCACCCACTGGCCGTAGCTACCGTCGCAAGAGAGAAAAAAGGACGATAATTATCAATTATCGTGACTGGTGGCACTCCTTCTCGGGCCACCGTTTAAACGTGCGTGTGGCAGAAGTGGGCTGAGCGCCTGGCTCTCCCTCAGGCGGATGCCGTGACCCATGTAGGTGCCAGTCCTGGAGGCCTGGGAACAGCCGCTCGGTCACTCTCCAGGAGATGGAGGGAAAGAGCTTCGCTACGGATCTCATCCCTCAAGCACCTGCTGGGCCCGCAGCTCCGCCGGCCCTCAGGGGAGCCCGGCAGGGCCTGCCGGCGCCACCGAGAGCTCGCCAGCCGCGGGGCGGGGGATGAGATTAAAGCAAAGGGAAAAGGAAAGCCGAGGGGGCGGCGACACAGGCAGGAGCACCCGCTCCCCGCGGACGCCCCGAAGGGCGGGCACCGCCCGCGGCGCCCTCGGAACGCCAACCTCCCCGCTCCGCCCCGGGAACAACATGTCGGGCTTCGCCCCCCCGTTCCCGTCCCAGGAACTACACCTCCCTATAGGCGCCGCGGCGGGGCCCTGCGGGGGCGCGCAGTCCCGGCGGCGGCTCCCTGTGAGGGAGCGGCGGGAGCCCGGACTACAGCTCCCGGCGTGCCAGCGCCGCCCCGCCTCCCGCCCGTCGCCTTCCCGTCTCCGCGGTGAGAAAATAGCCCTGAAGTTCCCCGCGATCAGCTGATCCCGGCTGGCAGCGAGGGGAGCGGGCGGAGGGCGTCGGGGGCGCGGGTCCTGCCCTGCCGGGCGCCTCGCCTGNTCAAAAAGAGGCTGGTTGGGGGAAGGAGGAAGCGGCGGCCGGGACCCGACTCCTTAGTCACTGGGTGCCGGCGGGAGGAAGGGGAAGAAAGGTGGCCGCCGGCTTGTAAACAATAGCCCGCCTCGCGGCGCCCCGTGCCGCGCCGCCTTTGTTCGCGGCCCCGCCGCAGCTCCCCGCCCGCTGCCGCCGCTCGGCGGGAGGAAGCCGGGGGCTCCCCCGTGCCTCCCCGGCCGCCGCTTAGGATAGGACGGCGCCGCGCTGGGCGCAGCCCCAGGTAGGTGCGGGGTGCGGGAGCGAGGCGCCGGCCGGCACCGACGTTACGTAACGACGTCGGGCTCGCGGGGGGCCGCCCGCCGCCCTCGCCCGACCCAGGGGCGGCCGGGCCACAAGTGGGTGCGCTTCCCCGCCGGGTCTGCGGAGCCAGCCGGGGTGGGAGGGAGCGGCGGGGGTGGCTCTGTGCGGGCCGGCAAGGAGGGAGGGGAGGCAGCGGTCCGGGGCCCCGCGCGGCCGGGAGGCAGCGGGTCGAGACAAAGGCGGCTCGGAGGGCAGGCTGCCCTCGGCGGCCGCTGGGCTGGGGGCCTGCCGCGGCGGCTTGGGTCGGGCAGCGAGAAAACCCGCCGTCCGTCGGCCTGGCCGCCGTGGCGATCGTTCTCCAGCGTTACTAGGAGCGCACAAACAGAGCGGATTTTTGTTTATGTGGCGAAGCACATCAGGAAATTCCCAGCAAATAAACACCATGAACTCCGAAGGAGGAGCTTAGCTGGGGAGTGAAAGCAGAGAATTTTCTAGTATTGACATGGTCCTGTGTGTGTGTCTGTGTGTACGCGGATTGCACTTGTGCATTTCTAACGCCTTTTTTGTCTCCGTGTCACCAGCTGTCTCCCTCCGTTCTCTGCTTCAGGGAAATACTTGTCTGATCTGCTGAAGCACACCAGGCTGAGGTTTTTTTCTCATTGCTGAAAGCGTGTTGTACAGCTAAGCAGAGAAATAATGTATACCAGCATTTGGGTATAACAATACATGAAACAGGCCACATTGTTTATTTTGGAGAAAGAACCTTCGTCTATGCTTAACAAGACCCTGGGAGGCAGGTCAGCGTATGAATCTTACAGAAATGTCTGTTAATTGTTTAAAATTAAGCATGTACAGAATTCCCGTTGTGTTTCTTTCCCCTGAGAAAATACTAAATTTGTGACTGACTGTTACACATATCTTTGTTCAAAACAGAAACAGGAGGGAAAAACATTGCTTTAAAGAAATCTGAAGATGAGCGCCCACACACAAACTGCGGAGAAAGGACAGAACACGACACTCCTGTGCCAGGAAAGCTATGTTTGCAGTGGGACGGATGAAGCAATCTTTGAGTGTGACGAGTGCAGGAGTCTACAGTGCCAGCGTTGTGAAGAAGAGCTGCATCAGCCGGAAAGGTTACGGAACCACGAACGGACCCGTATAAGACCTGGCCATGTCCCCTACTGTGACTCCTGCAAAGGTGCTAATGGGAACATAATGCACGCCAGTATGACGAGGCAGATAGCAGCAGTGAGGTGCCAGGTGTGCAAAATCAACCTCTGCTTGGAGTGTCAGAAGAGAACACATGCTGGGGGGAACAGAAGGAAGCACCCTGTCACTGCGTACCATGCTGGCAAAGCCCAAGAGCAGGAAGAGGATGAGGGGATGGATGAGGAGACCAAGAGAAGGAAGATGACAGAGAAAGTTGTGAGTTTCCTCTTGGTGGATGAAACTGAGGAGATTCAGGTAAGAACTGCTGTGGTGAGATCCTTTAGTTTCTGTCTTAGTCTAACAGGCTGCTGTGATGTTTGATCAATACTTGAAGTGTAACTGGCAGCAAAGGTAGCAAAATGAGGATAGCCAGTTAAGTGGCACTAAGTGAGTATCTTGGGCCAAAAAGACGCAGTGCCTTGGAGTGGCCTTGCTCACAAGTTCCTCAGAAGGTCAAGTTCCTTAAAACCTTATGTGTGGCAAGAGGCTCCTCTAAGAGACTTGGTAAGCAAAGCTGGTGAAAGAATTGACTCTGTGCTGAGATCCACACAACTAAGATAAGAGCTCTCTGTGCAGGATGCTGATCATTCCTGAACAAAACTGAACTGAGAGGATTGCAGTAGATATCCTGCAAATGGCAGTGCTGGCAGCCAATCTCCTACCATATGACTAGGAGTAGGCACTGTACCAAGCAGTGCTAATGCAAGATGCCCCCTGCTCTACCCCTCTTCAGCATCGGTAAATCCTTCTGACTTTTAGGAATAGGATAAAGTAGAAATAAGCGTGCAAAGTGTTCCATCCAAGTCCTACAGACACCATGGTTAAGCTATATTGCTTGTCACAAATATTATTCCTTGGTAGCCTTTTGCTGAAAGAGGGCAAAATTTGCCATCAATTTGGAGTAGGCCTGCTGGTAATAATGATAGACATACTAGTTGACTAGGAACAGCCTCTCAGGAGGCATTATTTTAGAGAGTCCAGCATTCAGTACATGCAGTTAATTAACTCTTCTGTTGGCCCTTATGTTTGGTGAGTACACCTTGCAATGTAAAAATACTTTACAAATGTAAAAACAGCAATGTGTGAAAGTCGCAGAACAGGTTAGTTACACGACTAAAATTTCAGCTTCATCTTCTGGCTTGCAGTTTGCATCCTTCATGTTAAACTTCATTCAGGACACATTGAAAGAAAATGTGCAGTCACCTGAAGAGTCCATATCTGGTTGCTCTGATGTAAGATATTAATGGTACCAGCAGTAAAAAGAATTGTGATGATATTATGATTGTTGGTAGATTAGTTATTTGTATCCATCACAGGAACAATGTGTCTGCCATGCATTGCAGCGAAACATGACTTAAGTACCAGATATATATATATACACCCACACATACTCTTCTATAGTATAGAGTAGATATATGTACACTGTAATTATGCTATAGTATAGAATAGGTACAAGGTAGTTGGGTCACATTTTGGTCAGTTCAGGTGTACTGATTGACAAATTCTCGTGACTTTTGGAGGGGAAGGGAAGAAAGGATGATAGTCTTTACGATGCATTGACATAGAAAACACACTATGCAGGATACCAGTGACTGTAAACTGAGCGACTGAGAATTGAGTTTCAGGTGTAGTGGCAGTTCTAAGTTTGTATGCTTTTCCTAAGCACACAGGCATTTCCTTTTAATGCATGGCAGATGCAACTATTACTTTAAGATGCAGACTTTTCAGTAATCTTCATCTAACCACTAGGTCAAGCTCTGAAATGCTTAGAACAGGGCTGTCCTGGAAAGCCACTCACAAGCTGTGGCTGTGTGTGGTTGTACCAGTTTAAGTTATCTTTGTACTCATGAATTTGTAAGCCTTATTGAGGTGGACTTTTTGCTGCCTCTTGCAATCAAGTACACTGCTATTTAAATGTCATGGGCAAAAAAGCCAACTTTAGGACAGCAACGGTCGTCTATCGGATCATGGCAATTTGATCAGAACAGGGTTGAAAAAGCTCTGAAAAAATGATCTTGCTTCATCAAGATGTTGAATCAGAGCTCTTCCATCTGGAGTGATCTTCTCTTCCTCATAACTGAATACATAGCATGAATACATGACATCTCACAGCCAGCTTCAAAGCAGTTTGAGAGTTTTTGATTAAAATATTTTCTGGCAACTGGTACTTAAAGAGTGCTTGCTATGACAGTGATGTTTCTGCTAGGAACCTTGAGGACCTTGATTTAGAGAGGGCTGTCAGATGACTAGCTAGCTCTGAAGACACCTTCTGTAGCATTTCTTGCTCTTGATAATACTAAACAACCAGTGAACTATAGGAAAGTGATCCTCAGTCTTTTCTTTTGTGCTTGTCATTAGCAAGGTTATTGCTGATTACTTGGGGAGGAATCCTTAGACTGTTCTTTATGTAAACCAACTCTTTTGTCAAAAGATGCCGAAACAGTAATAACTTGAACTGTGGAGATTCAGGGTTTGAGGGTGTGTGGCTTTTTAAGCTTGAGCAGATGGGAGAAGGATTTGTCAGAATTATGGAGTCCAGCTGTCTTTAACTGTCTGTTTTCTGACCTTTGGAACTTGAAGATTGTTGCATTAGTTAGGAAATGAGAGGAAGCTGCTGATTTGCTGTCAGTGGTAGATTCTGCCATAGCAATGTTAAATGCTAGTCCTACAAAATTTGGCAGAACTAGTTATGCTGCTGAGCAAACAAGATAGATTGAGATACTTGGTGATGTATACATGTTTACAAACCTCTGACCGGAAAGTAATTCAATGAGATGGGAACCCAAGGCAAAGAGATTTCTGTTTTAGTTTCCTTTGGAACTTGGAGTTTTTAAGCTCAAGTGGTTATGTTTCATCACATGGTTCCTGTTGGCTTCTTGGAGATGGTAGCTCTCAAATGGAAGGACATTTATAGTGTGTAAGCAATGACTGAGCTAGTTCCAGATCCAGAAGCAACATAGATTAATGCATAAGGAGCTGTGCTTGAGCAAAGTAGTTCAGCTGAGAGGTGGAGATTCTCAGCTTGGGCTCAGTGCTGCACTGATACAGCTATGATAATTCTAAGATCTGTCTAATTGTTGTTGTGCTGTGTTGCACAGATGCGCTGGCCTGCTCACAGCTATTTTGGAGCTTTTTGCACTTTGCAGGCATAACCCTAAGCTCACAAAGTTGAGGACTTCTTGTGCTTGTTTTGAATCTGCTTAGTCAGCAAAGGTCCCATTTTAAACGGCTGCTTGTGAAGCAGTCGTTTGTAGAGAACTGATGGCAGCTTAAGTTCATGTCTGTGAAATACAGACCTCTCTGCAGTGTTCATCGTAACAGCACTGTATCTGAGCACCTCAAAAAGAGGCTGGTTATCTCATGTTAAGAAAATGCCGTTAAAGGTTAAATCCAGATTTGCACTGCAGGTCTGTGGAAGAACCACAGAGAGTTGTTGTTCCTGATGGAGTCTGACCCCAGCTGTCTCGCATACCACGCAGCATGATGCTTTGTGACTCTTGTGAGTTAGTCCCCAGCCATCTTGACCTACACCACAATTTTTCCTTTTTTTCTTCAAGGACTTATTGCCCATCATAAGACTATATCGATGACTTCTATCAGAAAACAAATCTTGTCCGTGTTCTACAAATTGACATCACTTGCAGTTTAGACCCCATTCTAGGTCCTTTTTCTCAGGCTGTATTATCCAGTTTCTCTTTACACGGTGTTAAACTTTTGGCCTTATCTACTGCACATCTAAAGCTGAGACGTCAATCAAATTGTTCTTGATAACTGCAGCATCTGTTTGCTAATTGGCTCTGACATTGTTTTCCTTGCTCATCCCTACTCAGAATGATATTGCAGGGATTACTTCCTCAGTCAATTGCTTTGGTCTTGTCACTGCTCTTGTTAAATCTTCTTCATTTCCCCTTTGCTGTGTTAAACTCAAACTGCGTGCCTTCTTTTTTTTATGTGTGTAAATCCGCCAGCTGTATCTCCTGATCTGCTGACAAAGGATGTCAGCTTTCCTTTCTTATCTCTAACTTGCTGAATTTCAAACTAGTGCTGCCCCTTGCACACAGGAGGCACTTCCCCTAAGAACTTACAGAATCAATTAGTTGATCTTATTTAAAACTCCCCTGTACTCATGGATCTATCAATAAAAACACAGCAAAATACAACAATGAAAACACAACTCAGGTTAGGATAGTTGTTTCGAGTCCTGGTGCTGTCTCGCTGTCTCTTGAACTTTTCCACTGGTCTGTATCTGTCTTTGTGTCTTGTACTTGTGTTTATGCAGTTTCTGGAATAGTATTCATTTTTGCTTTGTCTTTACGCACACCTTTGCACTAGAGCTCTTGAGCACACAACTGAGAGTTATCTATCAGTTTTATAGTGAACTCTATTTACTACTGCTTCTGAGGTAAGGGAGAAGAAATGCTTAACAACCCGTAACGACATTTTGATATTGTTATCTTGCAGAACAGATGTTGAGAGTTCTTACCACAGGATCAGAACTTGGTTGTAGTGTCACTAGCAGCTTTTATGATAACGCTTTGTCCAAAGCCCTAATTAAGGACTTGGCGTATATAATTTATGGAAGTAGAGGAAGTCTTTCATTGATCCCAGAAGACAGGAGACATGCTTGATTGGTATTAGTTTGCCTTAAAGAGTTCACTGTTCTTTGACCAGAAACTAGCTCTGTCACAAGAAATTGCCCAGTCTCTGGCTTACAAGGAAAAATAGAAGGTACTGACTTCATACCCTGCCTTACCAAGGAGACAGGAAGAAAAGAAAGTTTTTCCTCTAGCTAGTCACAAAAATAACAGCCCCAGCAGTATAATTTTATGTGGGAGAAAGGAGCATACGTTTCCCTGAGGTATCCACTACGAGCTCCCTTTCTTCAGTTAGCAGAGTGTTTTTGTTTTGCCAATAGACATCTCAGTTTCCTAAATGCAGCCCTATTACTTGAGTTCTTTTTATACCTGCTAGCAGGGTTAGACACCTCAAGGATTAAGCTCTTTCCCTCAGCAAATATTGAGCAGGGTCTATGTAATGCTTTGCAGTCAGTTTAGGTGACGCAGAATGACTTGTAGCCTGTATTTAAATGCAGACAATTTTCTACAATCGTGAAATATCCAGCCTCTAACAGTGTAATGGTCTGTGTCCTCCTCTGTCCTCCCTTGTTAAAAAGTTACAGATGCAGAGTGGTAACTCTTTAGGGGTGCTAGCTTCTCTGCTTTTCTCACCCGCCCTGGAAAGCTGGTGAAAGTAGTGTGATTTTTTTTCCTTATTACTTACTGATTTGAGCGTGGCCAAAGTCTAGGGATGAGAGAATGGAGAGTCACTAGGAATACTTTTTCTAGTCAAGTGTTCTTTGTCAGTCAATGCAAGCTAACATGTCTTCTCTCTCCTAAGAGAAGATAATTTCTTAAGTCTAAATGCTTGCCATTGTAGTAGAAAAGCATTTGTATAGCAAACAGTACTAGTTCCTATGACACTTGTGGTTGATTTGCTATTGGGGGAATGTTTTAGCTTTGTGCTTTAGGGTAGCACAGTCAGCTAGAAGTTTCTGGTAATTTTAGTCTGTATCCTGTAAACTGAAGAATCACAGCTGGTATATTTGCCATGGACGTAAAGGAGGAAGAAGTGTAGAAGGATCCAAGCTTTTTAGGTCAGTGTGATCTGTCGGATCAGGATATATCATTTCTGTCCCTCATCGCTGTTGCTGTACTCTTGATGAGTTGTCCTTCAGAGAGGTTTTCTTGCCAAAGTGTTTTTGGGAGTTTGCTGTCCTACACTGCAGGAATTTTTCTCTTGATACTTTGCTATTTTTCAGTATTCCTCCCGACCTAGTCTGTTATCAGTTTTGCAGTTCCCTCTCCTACACTAAAGTGCACTGCTTTTCTGTCCTTGGAATAAAGTAGTAGAAAAACTACTTAGCAATTGCTGGTTAGGAGTGTTCTTTCTTCCAATGGACATATACCAGTATTTTAAAAATTATTTTTAGAAGATGGGAGAGGAGCCATCCATTCAACAAATGCACATCTCCTTTAACTGTCTCAGGCTGACTCCTAGCTAATTTGAACATAGCCGCTTACAAATTTTGCTTTTTCCTGGAACAGGTTTTACACCTTCTTCATGATGCAGCTCTCCTGGGCTGTGATTAAAGTAAAATCTCTTGCTTGCGTCCTGTTTCTTTTGTCCATATGCTGAAATGAGTGGAAGATAGGGAAGCAAAGGACAGCATGTCATGGATGAGAGAAGCTGGTAGCAAGCCACTCTGGTATTACCCACTGTTTGATTTGAGGAGTTCCTGAACTTAGTTCAGTTCCTGAACTAAATAGGGTTGGTGGTGGAGAAAGGGGTGTTCTAGTGTTTCCTTTGCTGTACCCCTCCTTCCACTTACCCAATGAATCCTTTTGGGCTCCTGGGTGCTGCCAGCAGGAGCAGAATGTGACTGCTTTGGGGTGCATTCAAGAAAGAAAAAGGAACTGGTAGCTTGCTGTCCACCAGCCCTTCTGTCCTTTCTGTCTCTTCCACTTTCTCGCTTCTTCAGGGGTTGCTGGGAGGCAGATATTACTGCAGTACACCTTTTGCTTTTTTACCTGTGTTGCTAATGCCTTGCTTTAGGATCGCATACAGGCAGAAGTTTCACAGTCCTTTGGCCTGTCTGTCAAAACACCCTGCAACTGGGAAAATAACCAGAGTAACTATTTTCTAGAAGAGCGGAACTGTAATACAAGTAAGTTTGTAAATGCCCATCTTAAAAAGGACAGTGTTGTAAAGTAGTGTCCACACAGGTAATCTAGTTACCCTTAGTACTGAGGAAGACTAGTAGTTACTTACAGCACTGCCTTGCTGTCCTTTGGGCAAGTCTCTTCACCTGGATATGGTCTCTGCTGCTACAACTGTGAGATTCGGGTGGTAATTAACTGTGTGACCAAAGTAACATCCATGGAGAACTTAAAAGATACTTAGGATACAGAATAATGATTTCTGCTTCATTGTTCACTATTCTCTTTAAGAGTTAAATGACACTTTTAAATTATTTCTGCAGCAGTTGCATTTATCTTGAAGTCTTTATTAGTTTTGAGTTCTTGCAAAAGTAGTTTTTCAGCTGGCAAACAGGTTAGCGGGCGGTCTAGTCTTACTTCTGCTTTCAGCAGTTTCATGGAACTCTGCTGTCATCTACAACGGTAACTTGTCTGGAAATAGCAATATTTCAGTTAGTATTGTCTCTTGGGCTAGGGAGGAGTCCAATCAAATTGAATTACCTCCCGTCCTCTTATGTTTTTTCCAGAACTGCCTTAAAACGTTCAAAATAGGGTGTCTCTCTTTGGGTAGTGTTGTTAAGCAGGACTTAACTCTTCACAGAATCACAGAATGGTCAGGGTTGGAAGGGCCCTCTGGAGATCCCCCAGTCCACTCCCCCTGCTAAAGCAGGTGCCCCCAGAGCAGGGGGCACAGGAACACGTCCACACAGGGTTGAATCTCTCCAGCGAAGGAGACTCCACAGCCTCTCTGGGCAGCCTGTGCCAGAGCTCCATCACCCTCACAGTAAAGAAGTTCTTCCTCATGTTCAGGTGGAACTGCCTGTGCTCCAGTTTGTGCCTGTTGCCCCTGGTCCTGTCCCTGGGCACCACTGGAAAGAGTGTGGCCCCATCCTCTTGACACCCACCCTGAGATATTGATCAGCACTGATGAGATCCCCTCTCAGCGTTCTCCAGGCTGAACAGACCCAGGGCTCTCAGCCTTTCCTCACAGGAGAGATGCTCCAGTCCCCTCATCATCTTTGTTACCCTCCGCTGGACTCTCTGCTGTTGTTCCCTGTCTCTCCAAACTGGGGAGCCCAGAACTGGACACAGCACTCCAGATGTGGCCTCCCCAGGGCAGAGTAGAGGGGAAGGATCACCTTCTTTGACCTGCTGGCCGCACTCTTCTTAATGCACCCCAGGATGCCTTTGGCCTTCCTGGCCGCAAGGGCCCATTGCTGGCTCATGGTGAACCTGTTGTCCACCAGCACTCCCAGGTCCTTCTCCGCAGAGCTGCTCTCCAGCAG
>VZSC01014178.1:0-33442 GCA_013398225.1 Steatornis caripensis | reverse complement strand
GAAGTCTTCATTTCTCCAGGCTTTCTCTCTCACCTCTGGGGACTGGGAATCCTGAGGGCCGGCCTTAGCAGTGAAGACTGAAGCAAAGGCGGCATTCAGTAATTCCGCCTTCTCTGTATCTTCTGTCACCAGGGCACCCGCCTCGTTCAGCAGTAGGCCCACACTTCCCCTAGTCTTCCTTTTGCTACCGATGTACCTGAAGAAGCCCTTCTGTTGTCCCTGACCTCCCTTACCAGAATCAATTCCAAGTGGGCCTTAGCCTTCCTCGCTGCATCCCTGCATGCTCTGACAACATTCCTATATTCCTCCCAAGTGGCTAGTACTTTTTTGCACATCCTGTAAATTTTCTTCTTCCCTTTGATTTTTTTTTTTTGTTAACAAGTTCCTTGCTCACCCATGCAGGTCTCCTGCCTCCTTTGCTTGACTCCTTACTCATAGGGGTGCACCTATCTTGAACTTACCTCTTTTCTTATCTTTTTGTCTCTTTCAGGAAAGACTCTAATAGATAGACATGGGCGGCCTCCACTCTTCATTGCAGGGACTTGTAGGTCCTCTTGAGACTTGTTCTGTTAGGCTCTGTACAAACCCATGAAAATACTGTCCCTGAATTCCTTTGCCAGAGCTGTGGGACGGAACAGGATAACTTTGGTCTGAAAAAGAGATTCAGTTCAGGGACACTATTTTCATGTGTGTGTGCAGATCCTAATAGATTAAATCTCAACTGAACCCATAGGTGGTACTGTGGATTTTAAATTGTATGTGGGACACTCGACTAATGGCATAAATGACATTTTCCATGGGAAGTCATGCAGAAGAAAAGGTATAGGAGACAAACTAAGCTGGGAAACTAGAGCTGCTTGGACTTGTAAGTCAGCCTTGATTCTTCTTAAGCACCTGCTTATGATCAAAATCTTCTCTCTTGTTTGGAGACCTCTAAAAGCTGTGAGAAAGTAATGACCTCCTGAGGTCCCTTCCAGCCTGAATTAGTTTATGATCTTAGCAGAAACAGAATTTGAGTTATGATAGTCTGGAGCCCCTCTCATGGTTGTACTGATGTCATGGGTTTCATAGCAGAGAGTTTCTCTTCCTCACAGGGAGCTACCCAATACTTTTTCTCACTTGGTAGCCAAAAACATTTGGGAATATCAACAAAAGTTTATCCTGGGGCAAAAGCAGGGAGTTTCCAGCTGTTTTTTTAATAGCCTGTTGCACTTGAGTTGCTGGGGTAAGCCAGCTGCAATTCTTTGCATTCATGTGCTGCCTTTCTGGGAGCGATTATGAGACGCTCTACAGAGAGGTCAATTTTGGCCACAGCGTTGTACTGTGGTGCAGGTTGTTATTCTCAGATTTGTCTTATAGGCTGTAGTTTAAAGGAAGAAATCTGCTTTATAAGTGTCTCTCTTGTTTGTTTTCAATGCACACTGAAATTCTGATGTAATGGCCAAACGGTAGGACCTTGGGACTTTAGGCATGCACACATAAGACTTTTGTGTGAATGTACTTCTGGATAGGAACTCAGTTTTTTAGAGTTAAAACACAACTGCCAAAATTTAGAGGCTGGGTCATAAAGAACTGATGTGTGTTGAGGTGGGCTGATCCGACAGATCTGTTTTGTTTCCAGGTTAATGCTTGATATAATACTCTCTCCTTAAGATCAATTACCTAAAATGGGCTCGGTTTTTTGTTTTAGAACTTCAGGGCTGTTCAGAAGGTTGCAGATTTTCTTCTAGCTTGCTTTGCCATTTCTCCCTCTGATTTCAGGTGTTAGTTTGAATTTTTGTAAGCATTATCTTTTTTAAATGTTTCCTGAACTGTGAGCAGAATTGCTTGTATTTCCAGAGTTAATTAATGCTTTAAGGGAAGTAGTATTTTTGTTTTTCCCCTTGATTGTTTTGACCACTTGTACTTGAAGACTGATTTGTTCCAGATGTTTGCAATTTTATGCTGGTGTATATTTGGATGTGCTGTTACAAATCTTGTAGCTTATTTTTCCATTCATTGAAAAGTTTGTGAAATTTATATCCTCTGTTGATTTAGTGGTTGTGTATTGGAAGATACTGTCATGTGCTGCTTGTCTGACAAGTCTAATGACTCATAAATGTAATTATTTATATGATGGTATATTTCTTGATTGCAGAAAATGTATTTTAGTTACTAAAAATACTCTTAAAATCAGGTCAAGCAAAGACCAAATGTCGAAACGCAACAACAAAAGTACCAATGTAAGTCAAAATGACAGTGTAAGACTAGCAAATGAAGACACTCTGATGAATACTATGCCAAGCACTCTTGATTTTTGTTTTGAGCTATTGTGTCGTTCTGGCACAGCTCTGGCTTTGTGCACAGCTTCCATGAATATATAAAGCAAGCTTTAAAAGGTTCATAAAGAGTATTAAAAGGAGAAAACTGTGGTAAAAATGTCTGATTCACTTAATGTGTTTGTTTTGCCTGGAGGCAGAGTTAAAGTTGTACGAGTACAGGTCATTGGAAACTCTGTTCTGTTCTATGGATTTTTTTCCTAAGCTTTTAACATGTTATTGTTTTAATAACATTGTTTCCAGGAAATTCATAGGCAGGAATGTAATTTTAGGCGTTCTTGCTTCTTGTCTCTTCCTAAATGGTTCTACTTTTATTATGGCTCTGTTCTAGGAAACTTGTTATGTTAGGTCTAATAGATTTCCAAGTACGGGTGACAAGGAGGCTCCAGATCTAAATGTGTTCCGCAGCAGTGTGGTGTGAGTTTTTGTGTCCTCCTTAGAGAGGACTTTAGTTGTAAAGTTCTCTGTTTTTCCTGCTGAAGACCTTCACCTTTAGTTTGGCACAGCTTGGATGGAGTGACTGCATGGGGTCTGGATGATAGTTGCTACAGAAATGTAGTTAAAACTATAAAAGAAGGCTAACTATGATGCTAACCTATGATGGAGTAAAAACTATTCCTTCTAGAAGAGAATCTTCTTCTAAGATCTGTAACAAGAGTGTAAATAAGTCTCTGATACTAGAAATGGCAAAATAGAGAAGGGGCTGGAGAGATACACCTTTTGTCTTAGGTTAGACATACAAAGTTTTCATTCTTAATTGACGTTGCTGTGCAATTTAAGGAAGGTTTCATATTTACTCTCTGCTGTTTGTGTCAGAGATATTGAGCTCTAGGGCAACATGGGAGTGGACACAGCTGCGGAAACATGAGTCCTTTGCACATGCAGCAGAAGGTGGTACCATGCAAACCTCTTTAGAGATGAGAAGCAAGATGGAGAAGTGGGACTTAAGCCCAATGGGTATTAGTACTTCAACACACTTATTACACCCACTCTGACTTTAAACGTCTTAAAGGAACTTGCAGTGGTTAAAGAAAACAAGTGCACAAGAGCAAGGAACACCCATGGCATACAAGCATATTCAACGAAAGGAAGGGGTGTTTTTTGGTTGTATTGGTTTGTTTTTCGGTTTTGTTTCTGCCCCTGCCCCACCCCCCCAATGCATGGAATTTATTATAACAGAATGTTGCAGGATCCAAAACTATGACTAGATTACAAAGTGGTCAGACAACCTCCTAGAGGACAGATCTACTGGTTCTCTAACAAACGTGAGCGTCTAGACACAACCACTGCTCGGACAGTCCTCTTACATCTGAATAATGAAAGGTGGTAAAGAATGCTAGGAAACATTTACCCTCTTCATGTCTAAATTCTTTCTCACCTATTACTGAGTCCTGTGAGACATAAAGTTGGACTAGCTGGACTTCAGTACATTCTTGTGCTCCTTGCTCATCCAAATCACTCCTGAGTTCTGTCCTACAAGGAAGACTGAAAGAACCTAGAGTCTTAGAACGGGGTAACAGCTCAGTGCTTTGGGTGTCTGATTTGATATTCAGAGTAACTTTTCTGCTGGAGTGATCTGGATTGTTGATCTGGAACCAACTTTTCTTCTGTCTGGTTCAGCAATCCAGCTCTTCTTCACACGGTAAGTTGCCCTGGCATCATCAGTTATTAAAGTACATTGAATGCGAAAGAGGGCTGGTGGTGTAGACATTTGCATTAGATCAGCTTGGGACAATTTCAGCTGCGGTGGAGTTTGTGTGAGTTGACTCCTGTTTCTTACTGGTGGGAATGCATTGCAGAGCTACCCTGTCCCTGTGGTCCTTATTGACCTTTGTGTCTCCTGACCTTACTGACCCAGCCCCTTCCACGCACTTTCCCAAACTGATACCAGAGTAATAGCCAGTGTTGTCTGAAAGACCTTAGTTACTGGTTGTCCTGCAAATACCTAAGTAGCTATTTGAAGACTGATATTTCTTTGGGCTGTCCAGGGAGTTTGTAACCAGAATTATTGGGTCTGGTGAGGCGCTGACTCTGGCAAAAAGAGTGTCTGCCACTCTTTTATGGTAAGACGTTTGGGAGGTGCGAGTTAATTTCTTCCCCAGATTGTTTTGTTTTTATCATGTTCCTTTTTTCTTACATACAAATAAAATTATTATATTATCAAATTTGTGAATGTTTTTAGAAGCTATCCCACAAACCAACAACTTCCTTTAATCCACCGAGACATCTCCAGAGACACTAAGAGAAACTGCATCTGCCATCTAAACTACCTTCCTGATGACAAGCTAATAATCACAGCTACCAAACATGCATACCCTTTCTTGTGCACATGTAACTTGAGTGTACCTTGATGGTCTCCTACCGCTGCCAGAAATGATTCTGTTGAGAGCATTTTGATTTCTCTATTTCCTATTTTCTTCCACACTGTGAGGCTGCCTTCCATGCTTCAGGTCCGTGAGAAGCTACTGCAGCCTCACAGTCCACAATTTTTCTTTCTGAACGCTGTTCCAACCACAATCTGACACACCAGTTATTTTTTTATTTTTTGGCACACTGGCTGTTTTTTATTTTCCTTTGAAGTCTGGATGCTGCTGATAGGTTTGACCAGAGCAAATGGGGATGGCTGAGCCTTAAACTAATTTGCTGATCTAAGAATAAACTTGTTCAAAGAAACCATTTATTACCTCATGGTCTCTGTGGATCATGAGACCTTCCAGCTGTACTCGCCAGGGGGAGATAGCCAAGGAGCTTCCAGAAGTTGAGAGGCAGGCGAGAGGGGGTGAAAGCCTTTCTCCTTTCAGCTGACAGGGATTCCTTGAGGAGGGAATCGTGACTGAGGAGGTGAATTTAATCCTTCTCAGAAGTGCCTCTGTCATATTCTTCTCTGTCACAGAACACGTGGATAAAACCTGTTGGAAGAAGAAAAAGCAAATGATAACCAATTATAGCCAGAAGCATGAATACTTTGAAAGCCAAGGCCGTTCTCTGCAATGAAAACAAGGCAGGCTCTCGTACAGAGCCCTAACCTGTTTCATTGCTTGTTTATCTGTTCCCTGATGCTCTATTATCTGAACAGAAAATGCCCTATTCTCTAACCTAAACAGCATGATGCTTGTTATTTAATCAATGTGAAGCCAAAGAGAAGTTACCTGCTGGAGACTCTTTGCTCTCTTTTGGTTTTGTGTTTGTCTGTGTGTATGTGTTTTGTTGGGTTTTTTTGGTTTTTTTAAATGAAAGCACAATACAGTAAATTATGAAGTGGATCACTGACGTAGTTGTGGCACTTTTGTAAAAGCCAGTTTTACCTGCTTTGACCACCTGACTCCAGTGTACAACTTTGCTTTCTTCTTCTCTGCCCCTCCTTCCAGCTGGAGAATCTATCAGCTGGAGAGCAGCAGGAGCAGGACAGGCTGTGTCTGAGAGCCCTCATCTGTGGATAGATGCAGCACAGCTGCAGAGAGCAGCTTTTTCTCCCTAAACAGATGCTCAGCCTCTGTGGGTGAGGCAAGTTAAGGTGACAAAAGTGCTCCTCTGTTTTGCACCCGAATTTGGATGCTTGCCAGGAGTCTAATGCTACTGAGGGTGTCTGCCACGCTCCGAGCAGCGGTTCTGGCATACTTGGAAGTAGAGTTGTGCTCCCTTCTCTGAAAAGACTGCCTCAGGGAATGCGGTGAGGTACAAGAGGTTTCACTAGACAGGTAATCATGGTGAGGTGTTGCTTTCAAAATAGCTATGTGATGGAACAACCTAAATCCTATTGATGTGTACATGTTACAAAACTGCTTTCTAGTAGTTTGCTTTGGACTTCTTGATGCTTCAGAAACTTAGGATGAAATCTGAACAGAAAGTAATTACTTGTTAATCTTATGAATCCTGAAATCAGCTGTGTTTTCAGTGTTGTCTACTCCAGTTGCATAGATATAATATTTTTCTCTTTTTTTTGGAAGGTAAGGAATGAAGAAGACTTTATTAAGAAACTGGACTGCAGTCCTGACCAGCATCTAAAGGTAGTGTCCATCTTTGGGAACACAGGGGATGGCAAGTCTCACACCCTTAACCACACTTTCTTCTATGGCCGGGAAGTCTTCAAGACGTCTCCAGCCCAAGAGTCTTGCACAGTTGGAGTCTGGGCAGCCTATGACCCTGTCCGCAAAGTGGTGGTAATTGATACAGAGGGCCTTCTGGGGGCCACTGTGAACCTGAGCCAGAGAACACGGCTGCTGCTGAAGGTCCTGGCCATCTCTGACCTTGTTATCTACCGTACTCGTGCTGACAGGCTCCACAATGATCTCTTCAAATTCCTTGGTGATGCCTCGGAGGCTTATTTAAAACATTTCACCAAGGAGCTAAAAGCTACCACAGCCCGCTGTGGCCTAGATGTTCCTCTGTCAACTTTGGGTCCAGGTGTCATCATCTTTCACGAGACTGTGTACACCAAGCTACTGGGCTCTGGTGAGTAGGCAGTAAGAAACTGAATTACAATGTGCTAAACGTTATCTATAAATTATTAGGTTGCATTGAATATTCAACATTCTTTACTACCACATAGAAGATGTGGTTTGGGTTTTGTTCTCACTTGTTCCAGTCTGGGAGCCAGGCTATGGAAATAGCAGAGCATTCCGTGACGGCGATCTGACTACCCCAGATCAGCTGGAATAATCCTCTTAGCCAGCTGGATGTCGGGACTGACTAGTCACGGTGGGAGTTGTGCCAGCTGTAGGAGAGGTCATCGTGCAAGATCATGAGCATGGGTGGTGTGGCAGGCGAAGGTGAAAACTGAGACACCCTGGGGTTTTGGGAGGGATATGCAGGATCCTGTTGCAAAAAAAAAAAAAAAAAAACTATGTAGAGACTAGAATGGACAGGAATAATTAAATTTATTAACTTCAATAATCACAGTACCTTCATTCTACTACTTTGAATTCTGTGGGCCAGCATCGTTCTGAGGCTGATGTGAGGTTCAGGCTGAGGTTGTGGTGGCACAAAGCTGATGGTTGAACACTACTTTGCTCTGTGCAAATATCTAATATGGCCAAAGCAGCAGGCCCAACGCTATTATTCCCATTGCTTTCAGTGTTCTTCACCAGTATGTTCAACTTGGCTTGTGTCATACTGGATTATGCATATTTAAATTGTGTACTTTATTTGTATGTCTGAGTGACATGCACTGTCCCACGGCAGTTGAGGCACATTTTGGTTTACAGGGATGTGAATTTCGTCTCCTGGCCCCATTTTTTTCATCTTTCAAAAGGCATGATGAAACCTTTCTTCATTTTGTCCATTTCTGATGCTTTGATGAGCAAGAGCCCTAATGAATTGGCCTGCAGCAGCTGAGGCTCAGTCCTGCTGTGAACATCTGGGAGTCTTGAGCTATGTAATACTACAGCAGCTCCCTGCTGCCCCATGTTATCAGTTTGGCTTTTCTAACCAGTGAGGTCTTGAGCTAGTACAAAATCTTGGCATTCTTTCTGGTTATTGTTAGAGTGCCTTCTTAATTATTTTTAACTTACCTGCCAAGGCAGTTCCTTTTACATACCAATTTCCTGGTCAGCCACTTAGAGTTTCATATGGTTGTTGAAATTTGCTGTTTCAGCAGGTCAGATTTAGGGTCTCATAATGATAGTTGCATCTGTGTCCAAAGTCAGGGTGGTAAAATACTTATATTTTTGATGATGGTTTCTGATCATGGTAGGAATAGGAAAGAAAGCTCTTAACAGGTGGATTTGCAGAAAGCTGTAACCATCTGTATTGATGGATAATTGATAAGTGTGTTTATGGCAGGGAAGAAGGGGCCTGCCTTATTCTGAAATGTACAGCAGGTACTTGGAAGCAGGCAGAAGAATGTGATTCATTCTATGGGGTCTGACCTGATGTGGCCAGTTCTGAAGTGCTTCAGCATGTACAAAGGGTTGATAGAGGCTCGCTCTTCCTTGCTACAGGGTTGGCATGGAGAATAAGCAGCCCGTGTAAGGTTCGTGTGCTCCACTTACCAGGTGCTATGACTAGCTATAGTTATGGTCTGGTGAGAAGAGCTAACAAGTGTGCTGACATGGAGCTTCCTTATGTTATGTCATAAATTGGTTCTTATTCTCGATAGCTATGTTTCCAAACTTAGATATTTCTGGTTTTACCTGTGGAAGTTGGTCTTGGAATCTAAAGATGTGTGTTGAAAAACAGACACTGCTTTTTGAAACAGTTGTTTTCTTTTTTTGCTTGCAAAATATGATAGGTGCATTCCAGATGTATTAGAAGGTTTAATTAGAAAAACTAGCACTGTGTTGCATATGAAAGCACTGTGCAATTTAAATATAATTTTAAACAATCAGTTGTTTATTACTTGATGATACTCTTATATATAGATCATCCTTCTGAGGTTCCTGAGAAGCTCATTCAGGATCGGTTTCGGAAGCTAAGCTGTTTTCCTGAGGCTTTCAGCTCAATCCACTACAAGGGAACAAGGACATACAATCCTCCAACAGATTTCTCTGGACTTAGGCGTGCTGTGGAGCAGCAGCTGGAGAACAATACCACTCGGTCACCTAGACAGCCTGGAGTTATCTACAAAGCACTAAAAGTAAGTGGAGATGAGTTTGTCACAATCTTTATTTGTATCGCTGTCGCTAGTAACTGTCAGTTGCAGCTAATAAAGGTAGAGCACATGAACCAGTGACACAGACTTGCAGATGTCTGGAGATAAAGCGAGTCTTCCATGAAGAAGATGATTTTTGTGTAACAGCCAGGTAGGCTGGGCAGTTTTTTAACTTTAAAACAAACACACACCTTAACAAAGACTCTGAAAGGTCAAGAGAAGTTGTAGAGCAAGACAACAAAATCAAGAAACTAAGATGGGAAGAAACTGACTGGGGAAGAAAAAAATGACTGATGTTGTGACTGACTAGCACTTAATGACAGTGATTTACAAAGAGGAGGCCCGCAAGGAGTTACTGGTGAAATTCCTAAGGATGTCCTCAGCACAAGGAGAGGGAATGCAGGAGACTTGGACGGAGTTAATGGTTGGCAAAACCTAGCACCGAGTGTTGTGTAACCCAAGGGCTAGGAGGCAAAAAGGAGGAAGGAGATGTGTTGGTAGCTAGCAGACAGGATGGGATCAAGCCAAATGATATATCATTTCAGAGGTGCAGCATCAGATCAGAAGGCCGATGAAAAGGAATTGGAGTGAGCCACTGGTGATTTTCTTGGAAGGTTCGCCTTGCTAGGATGTCAGAGCAATTTTCAGGTCTTCCAGTCTGCAATCTCTCCTCCAAGTTTCCACACATTGCTACCACTATGTGATTAGCGTCGTATTTTCATTGGCCCAAAGAGCACAGCTGTCATCAGCGAGGGGTGGGCAGAGCTGGGGCATATCTGCAGAAGAAGGTAGTGTTAGCAGTCTTTTCTGATGTTAGTCACAGCTGTTGGAACAGATAATTCCAGCTGCTCTGTGTTTAGGGTAGCTGAAGCACAGAAGGAAGTGTCAGGGCAGCATGTACACAGTTCCTCGCATTAGGAAGCAGACAGGCAGCAAGTGGAAAACAGCTGAAGTGGTTAATTCCAGTTTAATTTCTAGGTCTTTATTGCAATAATCAAGTAATGCAGTTTCAGTTATAGCTGCTAGTATACTTAAATTCGTGTCCAGTAAAGTGGTTGCTGTGTTCAGATCACTTCTGACTACAAATTAATGTTTTTTGCTTCACTTCTGAGGACACAAGGCTTCCTAGAGATCTGTGTCCATCTCCTCTAACTTTCGAATCCATTTGCCAGTATCAGTCAAGCTTGAAAGAGATCTTAAAGATAAATTTCCTTGAAATTCTGTGAAATCAGACATCTACGTAGAAATCTTACCTAAGAGAAGCTGTGGTGAGAGATGTATGTGTGTCTGTGTGCGTATGCAGTCGACCCTTGCTAGACAGCAGAGATGCCCCCACTCCACTCCCTGGGAGGGGAGAGGGAGGAAGCGAAAGGCAGGCAGCCACTATAATTGCCTCAGCTGTACGAAGAGTTTCACTTAGACCCTATTCCTTCAAAGATCTCCATCGAGAAAAACCCTAACCATCTGCTTTGTTCCAGTGCTGCTTTTTTTTTTTTTAACACAACACCCGAAAGAACTGAAAAAGTTAAGTGTGCCAAGGCTAAGGACTGACTTAATCTGAGAACAGATGCTCTCAGGAAAGGGAACAAATCCCTTTGTCTCAGTCTTGCAGTTTCACCAGAGAAGAGCAGTTGTTTAAGGGGCCAGAGAAAAGCTCAGAGCAGCACTTTCTGAGCTGAGAGGCAAAGAATTTGTCCTCATATGTTGTGAGAAATGACGCTTTGAGTTTCCTTCTGGAGGTTTCCAGAATGCAAAGCTCTTTTAGCAAGCACCCTGCTATTTTGGGCGTGGGTTGTATGCACAGAGGTGGATGCAATCTTCTACCGCCCATTTCTGCTATAAAATTCAGAGTAGGGGCAGGAGGAGAGAAGAGTAAGTATCTTACAAGCATTCAGGTCACTTCTGTACAAGTACAAGATTGTCTTCTTGTTTGGTTTCTAATCCTTGTCTTGGTTTTCAGGTTAGTAAGACATTATTTGTTAGCTGTGTACTCTCTCTCTTCCTCTCCCTCCAGCAGAGGAACCCATGATTTTGCTTGAAGAAGCTTTCATAAAATGTCTGCGTTGCTCTCAGTCCCTTACCAGTTCATTCATTTCTGTTTGACAGGCTCTAAGTGACCGGTTCAGTGGGGAGATCCCCGATGACCAGATGGCTCACAGCTCTTTCTTTCCAGATGAGTATTTCACATGCTCCTCTGTGTGCCTCAGCTGTGGGTAAGTAGATGAGAAATGCACCCTCATCCTTCTAGAATTGCTGCCCTGGTCTGCAGCCATAGAACATAAAGTTTCTGTGACATTTTGATGCCTGACATCACCTATCATCAGCTAGTACTTCCAGGCAGAATTTGCTTGAAATTCAACTTTTATGTGAATTGGATGGCTGTTATTGCCACATCCCAGCTGGATGCGTGGTCTTTGCCTGCTGTATTTTTGTGTATGGCTACAAACCTGTTCTGCCCAGACCTTTTCCCCAATGCACTCAAGGCAGGAAGAAAGGAGTGTCTAAAGAAATCCCCTGAAATTTCCTATGATGATTTTTTCCTATTACCTAAACAGTATAAACAATCCTAAAGCACCATGCCATCATGGGCCTGGGCTATGTTCAATGACTAGATTTAAGTAGAGTCCCAGGTTTGATTAGAGCTTGGCTTGTAGCTCTCTGGGAAGAGCCCAAAGATTGAGCCTGAAAGGGCAGTAGATGGCAGTCAGGACTCTTAAGTCTGTGAGGTACAACAGCAGCATGATGTTTTGGCTAATTATGCTTCTGGGAACATTTGCACTCAAAAGTGATACAGTGCCTATGTTCCTGCTGGTTTATGCTCATTAGAGAATTTCTAGCAGCTCCTTGCAAAGGCTGCAGTGTTAAGTCTGCCCAGGTCAATTTCCAAACTTGGTTAGTCCTTCCTAAAATTCTCTGTGAAATTTAAATTGGCTACAGTGATAATTTCCTGCACTGAACTGTTGTGAGGTGCTGCTTTGTACTGTGAAACGGTTGCTACACCTCCTTCCAGAGAGCCTGCCGTTCTATGATATATGATGTCACTGTTGTATGTACAGTTCTGAAAATGGTTTGGGATTACAACACCTATACAAATGCAAGATAGTAACATAAATGAACTCTTGGTGACATCTGTCCCATATCTTAACAGCATCAGCTCATTGTTTGCTTTTGCATACTCAGGTGTGGCTGTAAGAAGAGCATGAACCATGCAAAGGAAGGAGTCCCTCATGAATCCAAAAGTCGATGCAGATATTCTCACCAGTATGATAACAGAGTCTACACTTGCAAGGTGAGTAGTGATACAAGGACAAAGTCTGAGGAATAGAGAACGAAAGGATGGCCCAACAAATGAGGAATATCACAGGCATGTGCCTGTTTTCTTGCATTTTTTCAAATGGGAGAGGTGCTCATGGCCTCGATGAGAAGAATTGATTCCCATTGAACTTGTATTTTTGCTTGGAGAGGTCATCAGCTCTGCATACTATGTGTCATTTGCTAGCTAAATTGTGAACCAGCTGCTCTCAACCTGGGTGATGTTGACCTTCTACACACTTGATGTGGTTTCTCTTCTTACCTGCTTATGCCCATTGCTTGGTCTTAGCCAATTTTTCTGAAGGATGTGTGCAGGAGACAGGAAAATTTTCAGCTACCATCGTGATTTTTATTGTAGAAATATTTTCCTGATTTCATTCTTGATAGTGGGTTTTGTTTTGTTTTTAAATCAGCTCTGATGATTGCTCTCCTTTGCTGTGGAGATCACTGTATGCCAGTTATATCCTTTATGTGCCCAAAC
The DNA here is from genome assembly GCA_013398225.1 of Steatornis caripensis. Taxonomy (NCBI): domain Eukaryota; kingdom Metazoa; phylum Chordata; class Aves; order Caprimulgiformes; family Steatornithidae; genus Steatornis; species Steatornis caripensis. Next base: position 20,742 of record VZSC01014178.1, on the reverse strand, counting down.
AGCTGCAAAACATGGATTCTGAGATTCCCAAGAGTGCAGTTTTAATTGAGACTTTGTGTTATAGGCCTGTTATGAACGAGGGATGGAGGTCAGTGTGGTGCCAAAAACCTCTGCTTCCACTGACTCCCCTTGGCTGGGCCTTGCCAAGTATGCCTGGTCAGGGTGAGTACTGCAGCTATGATCTCTCTGCTCTCTGTTGCCTCTACACTGCCTAGTGCACTGGACTTCCAGTATCTCACTGAGGTAACCCGTCTTCCTCTTCTGCAGATACGTGATTGAGTGTCCCAACTGCGGGGTGGTGTACCGCAGCCGACAGTACTGGTTTGGCAACCAAGATCCTGTGAACACTGTAGTGAGGACAGAAATTGAGCACGTCTGGCCAGGGGTAAGTGATTGCTGGATAGTCTTTGTTTATGTGTGCAGCCATGCACATATTTATGTCGGTTCTTCTGGACGTTGATGGCGAAAATGGATTCGCTTTCATTAGAGCCGGTCCCTATCTGCTGTTTAAAAGAACCTTTGCAAGGGATTTCAGTCATCTTTTGGCTATCTTGAAATGGTGAAGCTGCCAGTTTATGAACACTTTGTGTGAGTGATACACCATTAAAACTTACCTGTGTTTCAAAGCAGGGCTGGTGAATTTTTTTCTCTTGCTTGCTCTCCAGTTTAACAGGAGCAGTGGGTCGCAGAGCCATCTGCTTCTAAAAAAAATGAGGTTTCCCTGTTTCTATTCCCAAGTGAATATCCATTTCATTCCAGACTGATGGATTTCTCAAAGACAACAACAATGCAGCCCAGCGTTTGTTGGATGGGATGAATTTCATGGCGCAATCAGTATCTGAACTTAGCCTGGGACCCACAAAAGCTGTGACCTCCTGGTTGACAGACCAGATTGCCCCAGCTTACTGGAGACCCAACTCTCAGATCCTGGTAAATAGCAGCTGCTGTAGAGAAAATCTTTGCATAGCTAAAAACGCTTTTCCTCACCCTTTATGTAATACAGTATTTTGCAGATTCCAAATGCTTCTTGTTTTATTTCAGCAAGCCCTTCTCCTACAGTTTTGAGAAAATGGAAATGCTTTCAGCTCTTCCCATTTTTGACTCAGCCAGAGAAAGTATGAACAGAGACTCTGCCCAGCCCTGTTAAAGAGGCTGTTCAGTCCCTACTTTTTGTGACCTCCTCTCCGAGCAGTATCACAGAAAATCCTGGCTTGCATGAACTTGCTCTTCAAAGCAAAGAATCAACATCTTAAATGTGGCTACTGCAGTTGATAGTGCTATTTTTACAGGTGCAGAGATTAAACTCTGGTTTCATACCAGATGCAAAAAGCTGGCCCCGATAGTTCAACTAGAAAAGGATTTGTAGTGTTTTGCAGGAAACAGATGCTTCTTCAATGAAAACTGCCTACTGAATTCTTACTCCTCACAAAGATCAAGCACCCACCATTCAGCCCTGCATGATGTGGCTGTAGTTATTTGTGATTGGGAATGAAGGCATCATAGCAATTTGTTGGCTCAGCCACTGTACGTCTACCTGTCTGAATCGCTTCCCTATGGTAGAGTAGCACTGGGACTGGTAGCACCCAAGTCTTGGGTGTAACTATATTTTTCACTATTTCAGTCTGAGTCTTGCCATCCTGGGATTCTGCTTTCTATTTTTCTATTCAGAAGATCAAACTAACAGTTTTTCTTTCTATGTTGTTCTAATTAGAGTTGTAATAAGTGCAGCACACCCTTTAAAGATAATGACACTAAACACCACTGCCGGGCCTGTGGAGAGGGCTTCTGTGATGGCTGTTCTTCCAAGACCCGTCCAGTGCCTGAGCGAGGCTGGGGACCAGCACCGGTGCGCGTGTGTGACAACTGCTTTGAAAACAGGGGCATCCAGTTAGGTAACTTTGAGTCGATTGTGACAGAATTATCCCTCAGCAATAGTTAGTATCAAGTCTTTGTGTCTGGCTTCTGGATCACAGCCATTCCCATTGGGTATAGACAGTGTTGTTCAAACTGGGCTTTGGCATAGAGTTTTTAGTAGGGAAGCTCAAGAGCTCAATGTCTTTCGGCAGGAAGATGACCCTTGCAATGAGCTACCGGATGTCCGACCTTCTGACAAAATTATTTTCTAATTGGATCTTTACTTTGTTTTTCCGGCACCTGCTGATGGTGTGGAGCTAGCATCAGAGCAGGGATGCTGCTGTTTCAGCAGCCTATGTATTTTGTCCGTTATTGCTGAAACGAAAGCGAAAACTCTGCAATCCAAGATTGGGGATGTGGGAGATAAAGGTTGAGGAGAGTGCCTTTTGGGTTTGCTGCTGGTTTTTGCTAATGTAAATTAACTGAAACTTGGCAGAAATTGTGCTGGACTTGGGTGTTGAGCCCTTAACTCTTGTGTCATGCAGATGTGGCTGAGCTGCCTTCAGATGAGGAAGGGGGAACACTTATTGCCAGGAAGGTGGGGGAAGCTGTGCAGAACACTCTTGGAGCAGTGGTGACAGCCATGGACATTCCTTTAGGTGAGCTCTGTTCTTTTCTGGTGAATTTTTTTGTCTAGAGGCATTTTTGTTTTCACAGAGCAAAACTTCTGATTAAACTTCAAGAGTTTGTGTAACAGGCTGGCACCTCTGCTATGATACCACTGTCGGTTGAGAGTTCTACAGCCCCCTGCACCTTTCTCACTTGATGTTTCCTCTTGGTTTTCAGCACATTGTTTCTGCAGCTCATACCTTCCCTTTTCTCCTGGTCACGCAAATCTGTGTGCACCAAGCTATGAGTAATTCATGCTCCCCTGATGCATCACTGCAGTGACCTGCCAGCTGGAGTTCCCTAAAGATTGGCCAATTAGGAAGCATTTTATCAGGTTTGGTTTTCTTCCAGAGGTGCTGAGTGCCTGTTATATGTGTTCATGGATACTGCTGGCACTTGGTACTTCTGCAAGGGAGGGCTGAGAATCTGAAGCTGCCAAGGTTGGTAATGATGGGAAAGTAATCAGTAAGGTGATCTTTAATGGTGAGCTTAGTACAGTGAAAGTGCTTCTCTTTTGTGTGCTGCGTAGCAGTTCAGGTACATCAGCAAACACTTTGCATTTGAATCTTCTGTTGTTGGACCTGACTTCCTACTCATTGCGCAGATCGTAATTCCACTGCTTTACCTACAGCACGTCCTGCCGTCACCCTCGTGGGTGTTTTGTTGCCTGACTCAATGAAAGGAAGAATAAATAAATCCCTTTCTCAGTTCAGACAGTACACATGTTTCTGAATGGTTGGTTTGGTGACTGGTTTTTTTGGCCACAGCTGAAACTGAACGTAGGGAAAAGCAAGTGTCTCAACCCCTGGAAGAGTCTGAGTAAGGGAAGATGCCACCATTTAAGGAGAAACAATCTATCCCTTTGAACAGAGGCAGAATGTGGGAGAATGGCCTAAATGGCTACCTGTTGCACTGAAGTATTCTTTCAATAGGTCTTCTTCCCCTCACTGGCAGTGGTGTGACTTGCAGTGTGTGAGTACTTCCACTGGAGTACATTCTTGACATGCTTATGTTCACAGATTATTTTCTTCTCCCTTTTTCTTATCCCCCCACCTCACTTCCTCCATAGGTCTGGTAAAAGATGCTGCCCGACCTGCGTACTGGGTACCAGACCATGAAATCCTGCACTGCCACAACTGCCGGAAGGAATTCAGTATCAAACTCTCCAAACACCACTGTCGGGCCTGTGGCCAGGGATTCTGTGATGAGTGTTCGCACGACCGCAGAGCAGTTCCCTCTCGAGGATGGGATCACCCAGTCCGAGTTTGCTTTAACTGCAATAAAAAGCCTGGTGACCTTTAACCCCAGGCTCTTCTCCAGATCTTTGCAATTCCTTATGTTCTCAGGGTTACAAATGAAAATATCTGGTCTCCCTTTCACCTCTTAACCTGTTGCAGCCAGAGTGCATGTTTCCAGTTTCTGGCCTCCTCTCGTGTTATATCCATCTTGGAACGCTGGGAATGAGCTTATGTTCAGCCTCTAGGTTTTAATTTCAAATTAACTGGGGAAGGGAGGGAGCTCCCTTGTAAAAGAGCAAACCAAAATCCAGTGTATTTTATTCTAATTAAAATATCTGTCTATATATCTCTCTCTCTCTCTATGTATAATTTACTATATTAAGAATGCGGTTGGCTAATGAAGCTTTGAGTATTCCTAGTTCAAATGATGGATGGTGTTGTTCCTTACTATATTGGATCAGACTTATGGCCTTCTGATTCTTCTTTTGGAACGTCTTGCTGATCACGATGTCCTTTGAGGAAGGTTTGGACTCTGTACTGCCAAGAAATCTCCAATGTTGATGTATGAATTACACCTGGTAATTCAACCAACCCTGCATCTGGAGGTGCTGTGCTTCTGGCCGTGGAAGATTAAACCCAGATTCATTAGCAAGTTTGTTTGAACTGCGATATGAGCAGTGGTCTTGCAGTGCAAGAGGTATCAAGTTGAAATAGACAGCCCGGTAGAGATCAGTAGAGCTCTGAAAGGTAAAACAAATCATATGGCACAAGGCAAAGCATTCTGCTTTTGCCATTTCAACTTCAGTATCAGATCAAAAGGTAGCAGGGTCTTGCTCTCCCTGAAAATGTCCTCATGTACTCAGGTTTTCTTCACGTTTCTCTGCCAGCTTGTTGCAGTTAAAAGTTTTGTCCAGAGCAGAACGAGAGAACAAGTTGTGTAGGCAATACTGAAATATGAAGTTTGAGTTTGGGTTGTGATGACTTTTCTTTCCCCCCAATTTTTAAGTGATCCTGGAGTCTCTGGAGCTGTGTTCTCAGACATGGTTGCATAGAAACTGCACAGATTTGACTTACCTTTTTTTCTAATAATATGAACTTACAAATCCACCTGGAAAATGGGAATTTTTCTTCTGTGCTCCTAGCAACTGGCACTTACTGGACTTCATCCTTTTATTAAAGGACTGCAATGAATTCACTGATTCTATTATCAAAATCACCACTTAACCGAACTAATACTGTCTTGTACTGTGGATTTGTGGTTCCAGTTATAAGAAGTAAGACACCATTGTGGATTGAACTACCTAAAATTCTCTCTTCTTGGCTTACATAGACAAGAATTGTTCCACCACATGAGAGTTGTCTCTTCTTGGAGTGGCTGGAGTTCGATGCAATGTTCTGGAACTGTGGTATTTTTTCCCCGGCTTATTAAATGTGCTCTTGTGTAGATGAGTGCCCAGCACCCTGTTTCTGGACTGTATTATTAAAGTAACTGCTATAAAAGACTTTAACTTCTGAACAAGCGTACTGACTTCTTCCTTGTAACAAGCAGTTCTCACTTTGTCTCTGAAAGAATGTGCTCACAAAGTGTTTGCCCCTTCGCAACTACATCCAGCCTACACATGGAAGTAGACTTCGAAGATGTTCCAGGACACCTTCGGTACTAGCTCAGTTTACTGGGGACTGTCTAATGTTTTGTAAGCAAAGTCTGGCATAAACTGACAGTTGCCCAAGGGAGGGCATGAGTAGGTAGAAATCCTCTCTTAAAAGACATTCTGCACATCCAGCAAAATTCTGTGCTTCAAAGTATTTTTATTTTTTTAATGAGTGAACAATGTGTTCTTGGTTTGTAGGCTATGGCCTGTGTGCTGTTTATGCATGTAGCTTTACTACTATGTTAATGCACAAAGAGAAAGCAGCCATGACATTCCTTGTATAAAATCTTTGGCATCTGTTTCAACAACTTGTCTGATTTTTTTTTTTTCCCTTGTCACAGCCAGAATTACTACTTAAAGAGAAAATATTGTCTAAACATTTTTAGTATATATGCAATCTTAGGAACTTAGCAACCTGTCAATATGCAGAGTCTATTCTTGATTAATTGTCCTAGAGCTGAATCTTTTATGCTGTTGCTCAACAAAACAAAATCTTATGTGGTGTTGAAACTGCAGCAGGCTTGGTGTTACTCTTTCTGGACAATGTTGAGAGGATTATTTGGGTTCTTTGTTTTCCAAAATGAAAGAAATATATGTAAGGTTTAAGCTCACTCTTGTTTTCTGTACACAAGAGCTTTTATTTTTTCTGGTAGTATTGGATGCTGTGAGTACGCAGAGTACAGAATATAGTTATTAAATGGGTGAGCTGTTTAAAGGGGATAGATGCACGTTTTAGCCGAGCCCAATGTTGTTTGGTATTAACACATTAGGATTCAATAAACAAAAGGGCTCTAAACGATGTCTGTGGACAGAAAGCTCTACAGGAAGCTTAAATGAAGGAAATAGAAATCCTGAAAAAAATCACTAAAGCAAGTAACATGGGAGCATCTTGTGCTTGGAGCAGGACTGACAGCCTGAAGACAAGGGTTAATCCTAGCAGCAGAAGCCTGTGAGAGTTTTATTCCTAAACTCTTGGGAGAGATGCTTTGTGTGCAGAGGTGTTGGTAGCATCTAACCAGAGTGAGTCTTTGCAAAACGTGTCAGCAGTTAACAGCAACCTCGCTGGAGCTCTGCAAAAGCCCACACTGCGAGTGTTTCGTAATGGCAGTATGAGACAGGTCTGACACCAATGCAAGTCCTGTGCAAAAAATTCTTGTTTATTTACAAGGGCAGGTATAGGAGGGGACTGTTTTCCAGGAAATTTCCAGAAGATCACTATGTGTGTTTTACCAAAGACAAATTAATTACCATGAAATTGCAGTTGGTCAAGATGATAGTGTGTCCTTTGGATCAACTGAAGTTCACTGTAATGTTAATATTTCAGCAGTTAAAACAGCACACTGTCTTGGTAAGATAATGAATTCAGTTGCTCTGAGATGCGGCACTATAAAAAGCATGTTCTGAGTTACGGAATGAAGTTGACTGTTTGATGTAAATCTTTTGTCAGAAAAATTGTCAAATTGATTATTGGCAGGTCGAGGAGCCTTTGCACCTCTTCTGATTAGGAAATGCTACCAAAAACATTGAGTAAAATAAGAATCATGTGAATTTACTGACGTGCAAAGATGTGCCCCAGTGAAAAACTAATTCCTCACCCAAAGCACCACAAAATCAGTCTAGATTTGTAGAGGAAAGAGAACATCTGATGTTCTTGCTCTATTCCGATTGATTTATTTCTGTTACGGGTACCTATGCCAATTCAGCATAAAGATTCATCTTCAAATAGGTGATGTGGGTTTTCTTCTCTTTCTGTGAAGCAGGTTTTGTGAGCTTCATAAAGATGTGCACACTTCTGGTAAAACTCTCTACCCAAAACCTTTAGGCCAAACTTGGCTTAAATATATACCAGGTTCACGTTGCAGCTGAGGCTTGCAGCTAGGGCAACAGATGGCAGAGCAGCATGGCTGTAACACCTAGCTACTTGCACAAGAAAAACTGCTTCGTCTTTCACTTCCCCCCGCCCTGCCTTGGTTTTCCTGCTCATTTATCCTCCTGCCCCATTCCTCATGGGTGAAGTTGCACTCGCTGAAGTTGTCCATCCTGTCTCTGCTACTTGGGAAGTGGACCTTTGGTTGTGTTCTGGAAAACATGACAATCCCTTGCTAGCTTTTGATGCCAACGAGAGTTTATTTGTTGAAATAAACACCATCACTGTGTTAGATCTGTCTTGTATTTATGCTAGGTGTGTCTTGTGTGGCTGAGCTGAGACATTCACAAATGCCCCTGTTGCTTTGGGTAGCCTGGGCTTTAACATTGCAGGACTCTGGCTTCCCACCTGGTCATACAGACTTTGCTCCTCTTCATCTTGCTTCCAGCATAACCAGCCCAATGAGGTTTAAGTACTACTATCTCACTTTATTTTGCAGCCTCTCGTTTTCATGTTTCATTGTCAACTGATGTTGTCAGTCACTGTAGCTCCGCATATTGTGGCATTGTCCTTGCGTTTCATTTATTGCTGATGGCTGTAGTATATTTTGGCACCAACAGATATGTCTTTGCCTGCCAGTAATTTGAGAACAGAGAGCGATTTGGACAAGCAATAGAACTGTCTGGTTTTTATCATCCGTGTCCCATCCCCACCCCCCGCTGTAGCTGAGCACTCTTTCTTGGTAAAGCATGTTGACATGTATATTCTGTCAGTCACAGCACACAATATGTCATAAAATGTTTTTGTTGGTAGTGCAGGCACATCAACAACGAAATCATGGCAATGCCAAAATAAATAAAAACTTACTATGACGGCCTTCAAAATCAACAGTATAATGTGACAAAGACAAAGCTAAACTAGAATGGCAGCTAGTCAGTTATCTTAGGCCAAAATTAAAGTGCATTCAGCTTTTTAACTTCATTTTTATTGGATACAACTCAAGCAAAAAATAAAGCAATACAGATACAAGTTTTATACATTTATAAAAAAATAACTTCTCATGTAGGAAATGTCTCATTTATGGCATTACAGAAATTCTGTCAAGAATGCCTAGGGATTTTGAAACACTGATTTCTGACATTTTGAAAAGCTGGCTAAATCTTTCTGGTTCTGCTTAAAAGGCAGTTTTACAGCAGCACTGGAGAGAAGCAGTAGTGCGTGTATGATAATGTACAGATGATGACTTGTCGGGAAGGCATCAGAGTACTTCACAGCTGCCATGGTATTAACAGAACAGCAAATAGGAAGGAAGTTGTTTGAACAAGAAAAGGCAGGTGATCTTGATTATATTTTCAGGCATTACCTAAAACGGTTTATCGACTTTGTGCCTTGGCTTCCATTTTTGAAAGACAAAACAGATCCGTAAAGTGCTTTAAATGCTCGGGTCAAGCATCTTTCAACCCCGTAGCCCTGCTTTCCAGAACCCCTGTCTAGAAGGTACTTCGGGTTGGTGTTGACTGCTTGATTCAGCTCACAGCACATGTAGTGTATATAGTATATGCAAGCAGCCACCAGCAACTGAAAGTTTGGGGACCAAAGCTGAATTGTCCAAATTATAACTTTTCTGAAAGCAACTACTGTAAAGGGACATATTGATACTACATACGCATTCCGGTTTGAATTCTCACTTCCTTGCAATGAATACTCATTTTCTAGTACTGTTAGAATAGCTCCCTATTAAGCTCAAAAATGTAAAAATGCTAGAGTGAAATTGTGACTGTAAATTGATTTTTTTAACCTCTTAGTTTCAGTACTCATCAAGATAATAGAGGAGGAATGACCATGAAGCCATGTACTGCAGTAAATCAGGGTCAACAGAAAGACATAACCCCCACCATCCCAGAAGACCCCAAAGCAAACCCCCTCCCTGCTGTAGACATTTGAAGTTAAAACTGTGGAAGTTTAAGTTTCTACCTGTTATGCCTAAGAACTTCATGTGACCTCAAGGTGGAAAGGGCCTTTTTAATCAGGGCTGAGAGATGACTGATAGAAGCAGCGCATATGGAACAGAGCGAGGGCGAGACTCTGCAGCTTCGTAAACAATCGTGTTGATGGGAGGGACTGGCACTTTGGTCAGTGAGCAGAGCCTGGTGGTCCGCTCTAAGCCTTGCTCCCATGAGCAAAAGGGACCAAACAAATTGTGCCTGCAGGGTGAGGGATGCTGCAACCTATCTTGGAGTGCAGGTTTGGCCTTTCTGAAGTTTCCTGCTAGATTCAGTAGTTGCTGAGAAGCTGAGGCAAAGAAATACAGTGTTTAGATACCGTAGCAGTGGGGAAGAGTGCTGCAATTCCTTACCTTTCAGCTGCCTCAGGGTTCTAGCTAGGGCTGCATAATGAAATGGTTGATTTAATATACTTTAGCCACTGCCTGCAGGCTGCTTGCTGTTTGTCACTGAAGCCAAATTGCCTCTCTTGCCCTGCTTCCCCTCTCCTTTCATACTGCTCTTGCAGGCTTAATTAGAAGTGTTGGCTGCAAAAGCACTAGTTGGGTGAATGGGTTTGCAGGGACATGTGTGTCGTCTGGCTCCTGGAAACAACAGAAAGCAAATGAGTATCTTTTGTTTTTTAGCTTTGCCTAAAGGGAACAAAGAAAAGAAACTATCTTCAGTTATGTAAGTAAGTAAGTGCCTTTCTGCCACAATTCCTAGTTTGTATTTCCCACGGTAACTGGGCACAATTGTTGCATGGTCTTGTTCTTGCAGAACAGGCATTACGGGAGTTGAGAGCACCAAAAAGAGTTTAAATGTTAATTTAAATTTTTGAGTGAATTCTCATTTAAGGGAGTTCATGATCCTTGTGGTTTTCTACCTGCAAGTGTTTGAACCATACATGTTTACTAGCAGGAATATAAATATTAAGTATGTTCCAATTCAGCTGAGTTGGTTATCAGATGTAACATTAGGAGTTTGCAGTGGGATAGGGTTAGCTACGTTTCTGTTTCCTGAACAGATGCTTAGTTGCAGTATGCATTATTAACTAAGTCAATGCAAATGCTTTTGAAAGTTGCTCTGCATGTATTAATCACTGTGCGTGCAATGGAGAATGTCCCAGATTAATACAACTAGTTGAGAAAAATTGCAGAGTATTTTCTCAAATTGAAAAGAAAATCAAGCCAGGAATCAGTGACCACAGCAGCCAAACTGTTCTCTTGGTTACCCAGCGGTAGCAGAGGGAATGGGAAGAGCCTGCAAGACTTACAATCTGAGGGGAACAGAGGACCCTTGGTTTTAGAAGCAATTTCTGTAGAAAGAAGGGGCAGCAGAGTATGCTGAGCAGCATCCACCCTGCAAAAGAAGGCTCTGCAGAGAAAAGCTGAAGCCAGATGCATCAAGGGAGCCATAGTTGGAAGGAATTCGCAGCTCAATCTGCCTATGGGGAAATGGGAGATGGCTGCTAATGGGATACAAGAAAGATTTGGAGTTTTGAATGTATACTCAAGACAGGAAATAAACCATTCTGAATAATTGCTTGGATTCATCTTGACTACCCTTGCAACAGCTATTTCATACAGAATATATTCACGCTGTAAAATTACTATACTGATCCCAAGAGGAGAGTTTTCCTGCTCTATTGTCTCCTATATAGATTAATGGGTAAAAGAAACACAAAGAAAGGGAAGGAGATCCCCACACATAGCATTGAGGCATGGTAAGCAGTAAGAGCTACTGAGAAGACAGTTTCCTAGAAGAGGACACTGCTTAGGCCTGAAGGTTGTAAGAGGACAGGAGGAAGGAGTGTAGAGCCCTGCAGGACAGAGAAGAGGAATTTTTAGTAGGGCCAGCCCTTCCTGTCACGTGTACTTGAATAATTCCCTCTTATCCAAAGTCACTTGGAATATGGTAGTAAAGGGGTGCATTGGAAACAAACAAAACAAAACAACAGGATATGCTCAGGTTTGCATTGACTGGTCTTGTGAAGGGAATCTCTCTGTATCAGACTTGCAATGCAGAGCACTTGGGATTCTTCCTTCTGGAGGAAGCCAGGCCAGAGACACACTTATCAAGTGTGCTCGATGAGCTCAGGCTGCTAGCAGGGATGCAGAGGGATGAATTGCCTGCAACACTAAGACCTCAACAAGCACTTAGAGAGCTCACACCCCAGCCTTGAGTGCCTCATCCCTGTTAACAGTGCTCGTGCTGCAGCTCACCCTCTCCTCAGGGAAAAACATTTTGTGACTTGAACTTGTGCAAAGCATTTGACACTGTCCCAAGTGACATCCTTGTCTCTAAATTGGAGAGACATGGGCTTGATGGATGGACCACTGGGAACTGGATGGTCTTTAAGGTCCCTTCCAACCCAAACCATTCTATGATTGAACAGTTTTACCAGCCCACTTGTTTAAGTGCAGATACTTGTTCTGCTCAGTTACAGCCCAAGAGATTTCCCTGCACGTGCACCCGAGTGAGGTGGAGTGGAGCTGATGGCCCATCATGGGGAAGATGGCAGGGTGCAATCCCTCCATAAATAGGTGGCTCTGGCCAAAAGCTTTAGGTGCAAAACCATAATAATATCTGCTGAGAAACAAAAAAGCTAGAAATAGTTGTAGCATGCCTAGGAGGGTAGTAGTGGTAAAGGTTTTCTCTGAGGGCAGGAACAGGATTGCTTGGTACCCTCCTGTGCCTGATGAACCAACAGAGCACCCCTCACCTTCTTTGCACTGTAGCAGTACTACAACAGCTCTTCAACCTACCTCCCATTACCCCTACTTATCTGCTGCCTTTGCCTATACAGGGAGAGCAGATACTCTGCTGGAGTACTGCTGCTTTACTTGTGCTGCTGGAAAACATGTTTCTGCTACGTGCTGCCTTCCCTGACCCTTTCAGCAGGTCAGTTGGCCCTAAACTCCAGGCGGCTTTCAGAGACAGCATTACAGGCGCAGGACAGCACACAGCAAAGTCAGGAAGGGCCTTGGAAAACAAATTGATTACACTCGCTCAAAAGCTAGGGTGGAGTGAATGGGGTGAGCTGCTGAGACAGGTATTAGCTCTGTTTCTTTTTATTCCTGGAATGCAGTTTAGTGGACTAGAAAAGCTTTGATGGGGACCTGCAAGCCCCTTCCTTCCCAGGCTGCTCAGCACTGTTGCCCTCCTCTGCAACAAAGACACAGCTGGTATCCCAGCTGCAAGTGCTGTGTTGGGTACTCCCAAATATAGGCCACGCCTATAGGCACCAGCAACACTTATCTTCATGCACATACTCAGCCTATACACAATTTCGGAAAGCACTGGGACTGCAGACACACAGCCTAGCTCTCTGACACAGCCATCTCACTGAGCCAGCTGAGTGCAGCCTCCATTTTAACATGCTGTGCAGCAAGAGCATGATGATAACCTGTTTGTACGCTCACCGGCTAACCTGGCAGGACCCCATGGAAAGTAGCCTCTCTGATGACACAGTTGTGCATCTGAATGCTTTAAGCAGATCCTGGGATGGAAAGGCAGTTCCTGCATTCCTTTTCTAAGAACTTTGGAAAACTTCAGTGCAGCGTGTCTTTCCTCTGAAGGCCATCAGTAGCCCTACCTAGTTCATGAGGGCCTTTACCGCCTGTAGGCTCCTGATCTTGTCAGTGCTTCCTACAAATACTAGCTGCAGGATGGTTTTGCCCAACCCAGACTAGTTACCGGGAAGGAGGTGGAGGTAATGAGGCTCCATTGAATAATAATTGTTCTCAAATAGAGACAGTGTCATCCCATTGCTGTGAGCTAGTGCTACAACTTCACAGGTGAGGGCCCAGTTGTACCTCTGTATGCAGAGGTGATATCATATTCCAGCAAGGATGTGGTCTCTCTAGGCTGGGCTTGTCTTGTGCTACAGCTGCAAAGCCAAGCCTGCCCTTCCAGACTGCTGACCAAACTCCAAGCTGGGGGTGTGGACTTCATTAGGAAACACTGTAAGTTACCAGGGACCTTCAGCCTGGCTACTGGACCAGGAAAGGGGCTTTGCTCTACACATGCTGCCTTTTCATCTGAAAAGGACAAAGTTTAGCATGGCCCAGCTCAAAGGACTGACAGTGTGAGTGGCGAAACAGCTGGCAGGGACCCAGAGCAAGCCCCCAAACACCTGCAGTATCATCTTCTCCACACCAGCTAATTCACTCTGCTAATCCACACTGTTGCACCAGCCTACTTGCTAATGTAGATATAACCACAGCTAAGTGGTTATACGACCAAACTAGGATTAAGTTCGAGCAGATTTTGACAGCAAATTCAGCTAGCATGAGACAGGCCCTTACTGAAAGTTGCCAGCTTTTCAAAGCTTATAGCTAGATTTCAAAGAGGCTGAATACTGCCAAGAAGTTAATCAGCATTCAGCTTTTATTTACAAGATGTCTGAGATGTATACAGCAAGATTTGCTGAACCTGCTGAAGGAGGTTCAGAATTTCATGGGTAAAGCAGATGCAACAGCAGCACATGGTGACTCAACAGCATGGTGACTGGTAAAACATTTTGAAGTCATGTATAGGTTGGCAGGTTTGTAGATGAGGTCTGAGCAGAACAGTGTCAGTTATAGGAGAAGTGGTAGAGATCCTGTTTGACAGCCATGAGTAAGCCAGGAACTCCTCGGCTACCCCCAAGTCTTGAAGAAAACACCACACTGGGAATGGCATCTTTGGAGGATGGGTGGGGAGAAGGGATGGTTCTAAGCAGATGGGCATCTTGGAGACTCCAAATTCTGGTGTAGCAATCCTGACCAACTGGAAAGGAAAGGACACCAGAATTCAACATCACACAAGAAGTACTTTACATGGCTCTGCAAGATTATCATCACAGAAGCAGAAGATCCATGGGGAAAAAACCTCAGACTGTTTCTACACACACTAGAGGCAAAGTCCTTACCAATACTTCACGAAACAGAAATTCTACACTGAATATTGCAGAAGTGGGAAAAGTGTGCATTTCCTATTAGGCAATAAGTGTATGATAAATCAGTATTCAGAGTGCTTTCCTCATTATCAAACTCCTAAGCTAAAAAAAAGAGGATGAAAACTCACTGTCAAATTAACACGAATTCTTCTCATTATTCCATCACTTATTAACAAATCCAAGGAAATGAGGTCACTATGTTTAGAGTGACTTTGTGAAACTTGGCTATACTATGAGGATGTAGGGATTTTGCTTCATTTCTTGTTACCTCCCCGCCACCCCCAATAAAATAATAATAAAAAACCCCCTCAGACTGTAGCCAAGTATATTCCAAATTAACCTGTGTGGTACACACAGTTTACAAGGAGTTACGCTTACACACCAATGCTTTGGTCCATCACCACACTAACCACTTAAGCACCAAATAAACATAGTCTATAAAACCAAACTTTAGTCTCTATATAAAGTTATCACCAAGTCTCCCGTTTACATGTTGTTTACCTAAATTTAAAAATCAAGTGTTTTCTGCTCTACTCTTGAGACATGGTGTGGAAAAAGGTAGTGGGACTTTTGCAGGACAGAGCAGATAAACCCGTTGTGCGCCACGCAGGAGTGATTACAGTAGGTGTGCATCCATAACATTATTTCTTAATTTTCATAGTATATTACAGTATGTCTAAGGCTAATTTTTTTCTGAATTTTAAAGAATTAACAGCTTTACAGATTTGAACAGCTGTAGCTAAGAAATACTGCCCAGGCATAAGACAATCACTGCGGTGCACTCTACAAGTAGAGGGGAAAAAGTCAACCCACCTGCTGTTAGAAGTCCTTCCTCCTCATTTACATGCAATGGGAGAACAGCATATTCATTGTGATGACCTTTGTACTGTTTCACACACTTTGCTGTTCTCAGGTCCCACAGTTTTATCTGCAAGTTGAAGTAATTGTTTGAAAGAGGATATATTAACCAAGCAGAGAGCACTTGATAGTTGATAAATAAGGGGATCTGCAAGAGGACCCATATTTGGAACTACCACCCAAACCCATACCTACCCGAGAAGAACTGTCATCCACCCTCGGGGCTGGGATAAGCACCTGTCAATGCCCAGATACCACAAGGAACAGAATAGCCTAAAAGCAACAAACCCATACCTTTCCAGCCATATCTGCTGCCATAAGATAGTGTTCAGCCTCCAGAAGGCGAATAGATGTAACTGCCGAGTCATGGAAGAGACGGATTGCTTTCCAGCTCTGGCCCTTTCGGTTGCGTTGACGCACATCAATGCTGAAAATCTCACCCGAACGGCAGCCATTGTACAGCATTGGGGTCTGGAAGAACCCAAAAAGAAAGAAGCATACTATGGAACATCTGAAAGGATCTTACAACTTGTAAGATACAGACAGAAACTATGTCAAGCTTTTGAGCTCTCCGGTACAGTTGTCAAATTATTTTGTTAACACAGACATTAAGAACCAGAATTTTTATTATACATTGCAACATTTTTCAGCCAACTCATTAGTTCCATTCAAACCTCAACTATTTACTTTAGCTGTAAGAGTTCAGCTAGGTAAGTAGGAACTTGTCTAACATAACAGCAAAACAGGAACTGTAATTCTCGTATTCCGATTTCACCCTTCTCATTACATCTTTGTGAAGATGTCCATTAGTATTTTATAGGGGTTTTCTCCTTCTTGAAGGAGACAATACACCGAGTGTTAACAAAATGAGGTCATTGGCCAAAACCAAAACAATTTGACAATGCATTATTATTCTGCCTTTTGTACTTCCTTCATTTCCTTTTTACCGCTATACAATTAACAAAAATTACCCCTGTTGCCACAGAGTTTGGAATCAGTCAATCTTTCTGTTGTTATTCAATTGTGTGCAAGCACCAGACCAGCTCTGTTGTGGAACACCTATCGAACAGTAATTGTAACTGCCACCTTACGTACAGCATGATGAGCCTCATCCCAAACAGAACAAAAAGCCCACCAATGAGGCAGCGCTCCGACAAAGTGAAGGGTGTATGGTTCCTTTTACCTGTGTGGCAAATTGTTGTGCCAATACATCGCTACTGGTTCCAAATGTCTGTCGATGCCCTGTTACTACATTGGTCACAAGAACTCGTCGTGTCAGGCCTAGGGAAGACAGGTTATGTTTGTTTAGCTGCAATTTGGATAGCAGCTGGGAAATTAATGCAAGAAGCCTTTCCCACTGAGATAGAAGAGGTTGCTAGCCTTGCAGATCACCTGTGCTGAAGCAGTTGTCTGCCTGGGGATTAAGGCACCAAGCACAGGACCAGGCAGTGGATATCTTGAAGCTGCACAGCATTCCAGGTCGATCTCCTAGGAGAGAGGAGCAACACATGAAGCATCTATAAAGCGTTAGGACAGGATGGTAACTCAGAAAGCTTCTCTGGATACTACTTTCAACATTGGAATCTGAAGCAGAGAAAACATTACCCAATTAGTGTCCCTGTGCTACTCGAGAGAAAGGAAACAAAAGTTCACAAGTGTAAGCTGAAGACTTACAGTCTATATAGATAAAGGATTGTGAGAGATTGTGAAATTTATTCAGTAGTCAGAGGGCTGAACATGGCAATAAAGAGAAAAATAACGCTTGCCTTACAGCACTAAGCCAGCCATCTTTTAAAGACAGGTGGGCTAGAAACACCAAACATTTACTTGATAAGCTATAGATTAGTCAAAGCCTAACCTGTAAGTTCTTGGTCTGCCTACTTAAAAAAAAAGTTTGAGTACATAGTAATACCCTAAAGATCTGACCCTTACTCACATAATACCTGCACAAAGTCTACTAATTGACTTAAATTTTAAGTCCTCAGTTTTCACTTCCTTGATGGCACATGCACCATAAGCATACATATGTCAGGCAGCACAGGTGACATGTCTAAAACATTGCTTTAGACAGGTTAAGTTTACTTTGCTCCTGGCATCTACTTAGCAAGGTTCCCTCAAACCAACAATTTAGGAGAGTGAAGTAAGTCAAGAAACTTTGGAAATACCTAAAACATTCAACAGGAAATAGTAGACAGGAGGACTTTGGTGATTATGCTGAAGGGCGTAAAATGTTCTACAGAGCAACTGGGCATGCTGACCTAGTAACCATCCACCTACACCAACTCTTCAAGTTCATGCTAATGCTATGCATTTTTTTTAAAATGGCTGCATAAATAGCATATTAAAAATTTACCATAGATCCATAACTCTTATCTATCACAGATTTCCTCTGTATAAACTTAACTGATCATGTCTGAATGGAAACAGCGTTAGAGGACTATACTGTGTGACCAGTGCTTTGAATACTGCTTGTTAATTAATCCTTAAGGTAAGTTCTTTCATCTGTTCTCTTCCTAAACTGTTTCAGACTTTCTAAGTTTTACAAGCATACAACAGTCTCGCCAGCTACTGAAGAAAAGTGTGGAAATAGTCTTTTGTTTGTGCTCTTTTCATGCCATAACTACTATTGAAAATTGGAGGAAAAAACCCAACAAAACCACCCTACCTGGGTTAGTGCTGCTGAACAATGACGCTGGAAGCAGACTGGCACAGCCTGGTGTTTCTGCAATTCCCATGAGACACAGCTTGCTGAAGTGAGTTAAGGAAAACAAAGATTTCTCCCTAGAATGGAACAGGCTGCCTAACATTTATAGCTGGAAAAAGCAAGACACTGTGACACAGCCACAGCTCACAATACTTTCCCTTTAAGACCTCTGATGTGCCCTACAGTTTACAACCGAGTCGTCATTTCTGTCACAGGAAAGAGCTAGAAAGAACTCCCCTTCTTGCTTGTGTATTTTCACTACCAGAAATACAAGATAAGAGGAATACTAAGGCATCTTTCTAGTGATAGGAAAAAACCCCACATGGCCTACGTGGATCATTCTACTCTTCTTTACATGCTGATGACACTGCATTTATCTGTTTTTCATGGAGATAAGCTGGAAAAGAGGGAGAACACACTGGGGAGGTAAGGAAGACTCACTTTGTATTACATTAAAACACTTTCTAAAGATTATACCAGGTAAAAATAGGATTTGAAAGCTGCATTTCAAGTTCAGCAGGATAAATCTGTGACATGACTAGAGGAAAGCACAAAATAACCAAACCAAACAATCCCCAACTCCCAACCAGCTGTGAGCAGCCTGATGAACTCCTGCCACCTTCTGGATCAGTCCTGAATTGCCCAGTTTTTCCCCATGAGCAATTACATACATTTTCATATAATTTCCTCTCTTTCAGCACTTCAATAGCACACCTGTTGCCTGCCATTTCCCACGTTAAGATCTCCTTTTCTTCCTCTCTTCTGGACTCTGCATTGTCCATTACTGCTTCCTCTACTATACTATCAACCTTCCTCTTCTTCTTAGATGGATCTGCAGAACACGCTCTGAAAGTTGCACAGCACGATGTCAATGAATCGTTCCCATTCTCCTCTTGTCCCAACCAATATGGGGATGGTTTACAACAGAAGCCAACAAACCCACTTTCAAAGAGGTCCAATTCAAAAAGAAAGTTAGTAACCTTAACCCTCTCTCTTGTTCTTTTGCCCCAGCCAATTTCTAAACATCAGATAATTTTGGATGTGGCATCTATACTATTAACGAAGAGGGAAGGCTCCAGGGCAGAAAACATGTTCTTTCACCTACTATTACACTGGAACAATTCTACTTATATCTATAACAGAACAATACATCTGTTTCACTAGCTCCAGTATCTTCCAATTTTTGTAACTTTTTCAGTTTTCCAGAAACTTAATTTCTGGTGCAAATACATGAAATGTCTTCTTGGAAGTTAGTTGTTCTGTGCAGCATGATGCAGACTTGTGAAAGCTGAAACGAAAGTTTGCTTTTTTCAAAAGGATATAAAACATGAGAATCTGGATGAGTCAATGATGCCCAGCACACAGAATTCACCTTCAGACACAAAAAGACATACCATTTTTGTGATCTCTTATTCAATTCATGAAAGAGTATTTCCATGCAAAGATGATACAAAACTATGCACTGGGCACACTTCCTTAGCACACTAACCAGCCCAGTAATGGGTCACAAGCGTTTTAGCCTCATACTCCTCTTAAATGTAGGAGACCGAGCAGCATTGAGAAGTCTGTCCAAACATGGACTGAGGCACCAAGCACATCCTATTATTTAAGGGATCACACTTCAAAGAATCTGAGCATGAAGAGATTATGAAAGCCTGTTTTAAATATTCTTCATGTTCAAGGATAAACACGTTTTCCCAAAATTGTTTTTAAGAAAGAAGCATGCAAATCTTAGTAATTTCTGGCCCTCAACATCAGTTTTGTCAGCTACGGTCAAGTGCAACTCTGAAGTAAGACCTATCCTTGGAAGCTAGCACTTCTACATTCTCTTCTATTCTAACTGTAGCATAACATTCCTGAGAACTAACACCAGTACTGAGGACTTCCAGAGACAAGTTTACTGTGATTCTGTGTTTATCCAAGCGTCACATTGCTAGATTCTCTCCTCCTAATCCCTTCCGCAACCTTCATGCATTTCTACCTGTGCCTCCCACAGAACAGTGCTCTGAGAATGAAACAACTAAAGGAAGCAAGAACTGCACACAGTACTTTGCGGTTTGTGAAGTAGAGGTTGTCGTACATCTCCACAGTGAGAGACTCCTTCCCCAAACCACTGAGGTTGATGATACCGTATTTACATCCTCCATGCTCTACATCGTTCACAGTAAATATCCGTTCACACGCAACATCTGCCTGTAAAATAAAAGCTTACTGGTCACACTTACTGGAAACTTCCAGGAAAAAAACAGCTTCAGGGAGCTGCATTAGGTCTAAAATGAAACACCACATTAATTCTGATCCCTTCCACACCATTCGCTTTCCATTCATCTCTAAAAAACAGTGGCCAACTCCTTTTCACATGCATGCACAGAAAAAAGATGAGTAAGAAAAGGATCTAGTCCTTGAGTAACAATAAATACTCTCGGAGAATTTGTTGTTATCAGTTGTTGTATCAGTTCTAGACACTTATTCTGGCTGATTAGTAAGCACAAACTGGTATCTGTAGAGGAGTCAAAAATTGAAATAATATCAAAAGTGAACAAGGAATTCTCCTGCTGTTGGATCACAGCAAAAAGGATGGTGCTACATTTCAACTCTTATTTTGTGGAACTAAATTTCTGACTCCCTTCTGGCTTCAGCTACCTATGCAGTGCTCTGTTTACAAGGCCAAGATCTGGTCCTGGAGTGCTTCCTGTGTAGACTGTGAAGGATATTTGCTCCAGAGACCTCTCCAGCACATGCAGAACCATCCAAACCAGTAGAAATCAGATCACCTTCAGATCACAAGATCTAAAATGATTACTAATGTTTACATAGATACTCTGGACAACAGACTTTGCCGCTCCCAAAGTTCTTTACTTCCATTTTCTTCTTCTTCCTCTTAATCCTCTCCACCTCCCCTGCTCCCAGCCCCACACTAATAATAAAAAAAAAAGTTCGCTTTCATATCATAGAATCATAGAATGGTAGGGGTTG
>VZSC01014177.1:94365-107074 GCA_013398225.1 Steatornis caripensis | reverse complement strand
GGAGGGGTGCAAGAGGATCCACTGTAGCCATACACCTCCTTGAGGTGGTAGGCCTTCTGGTTCTCATCTTGGGAGGCACCTAAGGAACATTTGTCACTTCTCTGTTTGGGCTGGTTTATTCCCCAGTTGGTTGCAATGGCATGACTATTGCAATTTTGGACCGCAGCTNCATCTTGGGAGGCACCTAAGGAACATTTGTCACTTCTCTGTTTGGGCTGGTTTATTCCCCAGTTGGTTGCAATGGCATGACTATTGCAATTTTGGACCGCAGCTCCTGAGTCCTTCAGTTTAAAGCCCACCTCACCAAGTTGCCCAGCCTGTTGCCAAAGATTCCTTTACTTCTTCTAGACAGATGGAACCCATCCCTCCGTAGCAGATTAAACTCATTGAAGAATGTCCCATTACCATAAAAAACAAAACCCTTGTGATGGCATCAGCCACATAGCCAGAACTTGGTGTTCATTATGTGTTTATTCCTGGCTTTGCCCTTACCCCTAACCAGTAAAGTTTAGTTAAAAGTATCAAAAAAATTACCATTAAATCACTTCCTAAAGACATTGGAATAAAATTTCAAGACAAAACAAAACAAAACACTGAGAAGAAAAAAAAGTAAAGCATGATCTCAAATGAAGCCTTTTTAGTTCTTAAAGGCTTGTGTATATTCACTAGTTTTTATCAATAGTATTGAAATTACACCACAAACATGACACCGAAAAATTACAGAACCAAGAAAAATATTAAAAATATACTTAATTTCTGTCAGGACTTGAGTACCATGGTCCTGTTTCTAAGAGTAAAATTTCAGAATGTTTATTGATAGCATCAACATAAGATACTTACATGACAGAACATGGTAATCCATGACAGCCTTTTCTATTACCTCTTTATATTACCAGCTACTCTCCCTTTACAAAAAATTGTATTTATCTGTAAAAAGTCATATACCATATTCTCCATTCTCTTTGTTGAAAGAATTATAAGGAATCTCTTTCACTGTAGCATGCCTTCAAGAGAGCATGAGATTACTAGTCTCCAGCTGCCCTCAAAGATGTAAGCTCTGCTTCTTACTGTCTATTTTACTGACCTCTCAAAATAAATTTTCCAACCTTTCTTGATCTAACAAGAAGGTTCTCATCAACTGCAAAAGCTTTTAGATAAGATTGCAAGTCCTCAACCCACAAGAGATGCCATGTTTGAGATTGGAAGAAACTTGACAAAAGGTGATATTTCAGCTTGGGCAATGCAGAGAGAGGAAATCTCTCACACATCCTCATAGACTGCAAGATGTTAATAAATATATAACACTGTCTTCAGAACTTAAGATTCCCACATTCTGCTTTATGCCAGAATAAAAATTGCTTTCTTGTGTAAAAATGACAGTAGAGGCATCTTCTAGGCATTTTGTGGAATTGTAAGAATTTATTTCTCAGCACAGCTTCTTATTTCTCTGCTTGTTCCCAAATTTTAATAGTTTGTTTACTGCTTGAAATCATAATCAACTAAGATTTTATAGAGAAAGCTGTTGATCATATTTTTCAACATTCTTGTCATAATAATGCAAAAATAGTCATAATTATAGACACTTCTCTGCCTGCTTTATTTTATAAGGTCTTGTTTGCACAATCCTTTTAATTACTTTCAAACTTCATAGAGTAACTGATGAATTAAAGTTTGTAATGGGAATCTTGTAAATCCTTTACAATGAAGAAACTCTTCATTAAATAAACTAGGTTTTTTTTTTCCTGCGTGGGTAACTATATTTGGTTTATGTGGCAAGATTGGGGAGAGGAAGGGAGCTGCAGAGGTGGTTTCTGTGGGACAAAGGGCTTCCACCACATGAGACAGGGCCAGTTCCAATCAGGTCCAAAACAGATCCAGTGCAGGACACCATTAAGCCCATCAGCCAAGATGATGTTGCTTCTGTGATAACAGAATTAAGAAAGGGCAAAATATACTGTGCAGCAACTATGAGAGAAAGGAGACAGATATGTGAGACAAACAGCCCTACAAACACCAAAGTCAGTGGAGAAGGAGGAGGAGGAAGAGTTGTTCAACGCACTGGAGCTGAAGTTCCTCTGCAGCCAGTGGAGAACATCATGGTGAAGCAGATTGTCCCTCTGCAGCTCATGAAGGACCACATTGGAGCAGATAGCCATACTGTAGGCCATGGAGGATGCCATATCACAGCAGGAAGACGTGCCCTAAAAGAAGCTGCAGACTGGAGACACCACACAGGAGCCTGTGGAGTGGAGCCCTTGTGGCAGCAAGTTTTCTGTCAGGACCTTCAGCCCGTGGAGGACTAACACTGTAGCAGTCTGCTCCTGAAGGGCTGTACCCCATGCAAAGGGCCTATGCTGGAAAAGTTCTGAAGGACTGCAGCAATGAAAAGGACCCACGAAGGACAGTATACCATGGGAAGGACCCCATACTGGAGCAGGGGAAATGTGTAGGAAGGAAGGAGAAATAAAGTGTTATGAACTGACCGTAACCTCCCTTTCCCAGCTCTCTGCACTGCTCAGGGTAGAAAGTGTCTGAAGCAAAGTTAAGCCTGGGAAGAAGGTGAGGGTAGGAGGAAAGAGGTTTTAATTTTGTATTTGTTTTTTTCTTATTTTTATTTTGTTATAAATTAATTTTCTCCAAGATGAGAATGTTTTGCCTGTTAATGGAAATTGGTCAGTGATTTATCTGTCTTTATCTCAACGTCTGAGCTTTTCCATGTTATTTTTTCGCCTGTTGCAATGAGGAGGGGGAGTGAGAGTGGCTTGGTGAGCATCTAAACGTCAGTCAAAATTAACTCACCACAGAAACATGTCATTTTTAGGAAAAGAAAATATGGCAGTTACCTTGCTCCTTAAGAAAAATATGTAAATGGGGGGTGATAGGAGAAGTGAAGTACTTAGATTTCATTGAGGTTCACCATGTTCTTATTTGAGTTATAAATTAATTAATTTATTCAAGTTCACATTTACAGTATTTCTAAAGAAGGCACAGATTTTCCACATTGCTTCCTTTTATACTAAATGGCTAACCAATAATTTGCAGAATTATTTCTTTTACATAATTTTAACTAGGTGCTTTTCCAGTGTTTTATAGTTTTAATCCCATAAAAAGTATAGAGACATTGCCAGATGTCAAGCATCTCCATCTTATTTTCTCCCCCTGTCCTGTTAAGGAGCAAGAGTGAGAAAGTGGCTAGGTGGGGATCTGGCAGCTCTCTGAGGTCAACTACCACAGCTGCCAGCCTTTTGTTCTGAGAGCTTCAAGGGTCTATAATTTCACTTTCTTACAGCCTATAGGTGTAATGATCATATATGTTTCTCCCTGAGTTCTCCCTGAGGATCTCCCTGCATCTTCTACTCCAGGTTTTTGATAGTGGTAGGACTTTGTTACCTGAAATACACCCAGACAATTCAAACAAAACCAAGCTCAGTTTTGATGCTTCTTGTCAAGAAGTGATTTATTCTGACCATAAAATTTAGAATCTGAAAAATAATTTTTATATTATGATACTTCAGGAGTTTCATCTACTCATTTTGCTGTAGAGAAAATCAAGAAGTTGGCAAAAATCTTCCAATTCCTGATCAGACTGAGCAGGGAAATTTTCATACTTCAATAAAAATCTGTTGATCAGCATGACCTTGAATACATCAGCAGATAAAACCAAATAAATACTTTGTGTCTTTGTATCTATCTTTTCTTTCAGTCTACAGTTGCAGCTAGCCTCTGATTTTTCAGAAGAGTAGAAAAAATATATCTAACCAATTGCTTATCAAGACAATGTACTCGTTCACTTTGCTGATGACTGCTTAAAGCTCTGAAGCATGAAATTTGATTTTGTTACTAGCTTAACGTATAGATGCAAGTACGAAGAACATTACAATGTCAATGCGTTGAATTTTGTTTTCCCCAGCAGTCTTGAAAGATTATGATGAAAATGGAGAATCCGAGATTAAAAAATGTCAAGGTCCAAATGAATCAAAGTGGTCCTGTATCTATTGAAACTATACACAAATTTTTTGAGTGAAGTATACCTTTGAAATAATTGTGTTATCAGATGAATGCAAGTTGCATGACTCTGACAATATTTAAATATCTCACAACTAGAACATTTATGTCTAATTCTAATGCTATACTTGTCTAAAATTTTGCTTTCAATAACTGGATGTATGTTGCCATTTTGTCTTCAAATTTAAACAGCTGTCCTCTCCTTTCTATTATAGTTATGTGCATATACATAGATATTCATGTAGGAATCATCCCTCAATCTTCTCTCTGATTAATCCGGACAACTTAATCTTCAGAAGACTTGCATTTTAAGGCTGATTCTATTTTCAGAATGAAAGCTCTGTCTTCCATCCCTGGCAAAGAGTTCCATCCTTAAACCTCATGGCTGAGTGAAATCATCATTCATGTATGCTGCCGTTGGTTAGACAGTAATTTCTTAAACAAATTGTTCTAATTTTTAATATGGAGACACATAAAAGTTAATGCATATGGCAGGAAAATCACTGAAAAGACTGGAAACTGCTTGGGTAGCTATTAAAATAAAATATAATTTTACTTCATTTTGATACTACTGACCCTTATTGTTATAATTGTAATGGTGACAAAATTGTCTATAATTGGTTCTGAGAGTAAGAAATAAAATCCAGTAATTTTTCTATGCATCTTAACCTGTAACCCTAGGTCCAGCTTCAGGGTTTGTAAGCCACAAAGTCTGTGAAGGATACAGTAGGTAAGACAGCTACAGAGATGAGAGATCCTTTCAAGCAAAAGGGGGCAGGGAGAAAAAAGAAAGAAAATACAAGAGGTATAGCTGCATATACAGTTTCATCAGACTGCCAAATCTCTACTTAGATCGTAGAATCACAGAATCAGGGAATGGTTTGGGTTGGAAGGGACCTTAAAGACCATCTAGTTCCTACATCTCTGCCATTGCCAGGGACACCTTCCACTAGACCAGGTTGCTCAAAGCCCCATCCAACCTATCCTTGAACACTTCCAGGGAGGGGACATCCGCAACTTCTCTGGACAACCTGTTCCAGTCTCTCACCAACCTCATCGTGAATAATTTTTTCCTAATATCTAATCTAGATCTACCCTCTTTCAGCTTAAAATCATTACCCCTCATCCGTTCACTACATGCCCTTGTAAAAACCCTGTTTTCAGCTCTAGTGTAGACCACCTTCAGGTACTGAGAGGCTGCTATAAGGTCTCCCCAGTTCCTTCTCCAAGCTGAACAACTTCATCTCTCTCAGCCGGTCCATAGGAGATGTGCTCCAGCCCCCTCATCTTCGTGGCCCTCCTCTGGACTACTCAAATAGGTCCATGTCCTTCATAAGAAGGGGGACCCTAGAGCTGAACACAGTACTCCAGGCTGGGTCTCGCAAGAATAGGGGGGCAGGATCACCTCCCTCAAATGCTGGTCACATTTCTTTTGATGCAGGCCAGGATACAGTTCATCTTCTGGTCTCAAGCGCGCATTGCTGGCTCATGTTGACCTTCTCATCAGCCAGTATCCCCAAGTCCTTCTCCTCTCAATCCATTCTCTGCTCAGCCCTTATGTGTGCACAATTGCCTCGACCCAGGTGCAGGACCTTGCACTTGGCCTTGTTGAACTTCATATGGTTCACACAGGCCCAACTTTCAAGCCTGTCAAGGTCCATCTAAATGATATCCCTTCCCTCCAGCGCATCAACCACACCACATCACACAGATTGGTGTCTTCGGTAAACTTGCTGAGGGTGCACTCAATCCCACTGTTCATGTTGCCTGCAAAGATGTCAAACAGCTCCAGTCCTAATACCAACCCCTGAGGAACACCACTCATCACTTGTTTTCATTTGTACATGGATCCATTAACTGCAGCTCTTTTGAGCGCAACCACCCACCCAAATCCTTATATCCTGAACAGTCCATCTGCCAAATCCATTTCTCTCCAATTTAGAGCCAAGGATGTCCTCTGGGACAGTGTCATGTGCTTTGCACAAGTCCAGGTAGATGATACCAGTTGCCCTTTCCTTGTTCACGAATGCTGTAACCTGATCATAGAAGGCCACCATATTTGTCAGACATGATTTTTCCTTTAGTTAAGCCATGTTGGCTGTCGCAAATCAGCTACTTATTTTATGTGTTCCTCAGCATAGTTTCCAGGAAGGTCTGCTACATGATCTTGCTGGGCACAGAGGTGAGGTTGACTGGCCTGCTGTTCCCAGGGTCTTCTTTTTTTCCCTTTTTAACAATGAAGTTTACTTTCCCAGTCAGCAGGACCTTCACCAGACTGCCATGACTGCTAGAAAATAATGTCTTAGCAACTTCATCTGCTGGTTCCCTCAGGACCTGTGGGTGCATGTCATCAGGTCCCATGGATTTATGTACCTTTATGTTCCATGAGAGAGCTTTTTTTAAGATGATGTTTATTACTTGTAAACAAAATGCCTGTAAGTTCATTACAGAGGTGGAAAAGAAGAAACAATAATGCACCTGGAGAAACTAGCTGAACAAATCATCTTTTGATATGTCAGTATGCAGTATTATGACATAAAGCAAGGATAGGTGGCAAGGAATTCTCAGACAAAATTCACTATTACTGTAAATGCTTCTCTATCACAAAGCCATAGAATCATAAATCGTTTAGGCTGGAAGGGAACCACTGTTCATCTAGTTCACTTCTCCACTCAAAGCAGAGACAACTCAGACTGGATTGCATGTTGTTTGTCTAGTCAAGTTTTGAATGGAGAAAAATAAAACAAGGAACTCCAGGGATTCCAGTTGCCAAAGCTTGATTACCAGAAAAGCCTTGGATTTAGTAATATTCCCTAGATCTTAGTAGAAGCCATTACCCTGTAAACCAGAGCAACCACAGCTTAACAAGGGAGACTGAGACACTACCAAACTTCAATTTGATTTTAAATTTTGAAAGTACAATTTTCCTCTGTTTAAGATAGGGAATTTCGACAGTTCCACCTTTGATTTGAAAATGGAACGATCCACCACCCTTCCAAATTTCCTATGCAATCCTGGTTGCTTGTTGGAAAGAGAATCACAGTGCTTTCTATTTTTTCTGCTACCAAAACCAACACATACAGATACATTGTTCTTTTTCTTCTATGTCCTCATGTATGTGAAGCAAAGGATATATGAGTACAGGGTTCTTTTGAGGGATATCTACAATCCAAGCAGGAAGGAATGTGAACTAAACAGTAATAAGATTTCAAAAATAGCCTGTATATTACCACATGGATACACTGTTATTTAAAGGTTTTCATTTAAGAAGGCTAGCAGACATTGGCAGAGAAGCATGCAGTAACTGTAAGCCAAAAAAAAAGTGATTAAAAAAATCATCTTAGTATATCTTTGTTGACTCTATGATACCTTTTTTCTACATCACAATGACTCTTTCTAGTTCCAAAAAGCAGTCACTTGATGCACATATCCAAATACTCTAACAGATAATGTTACGTAAAATTAGGTTAGATTAGTTTCAACTGGATGTTTTAGAAAACCAACATTTTTGATATTTTATGACCTAAATGAAGATATAGCACATCAAATACAGGAAATTTTGGAAATTCAAGTTATGAATGTGATATAAAGCATCAGGCCTTGACCTGATGGAACACACAGAGCTGCAGCTCAAACATATTTGGCAATCATTAATTGGTTTTAGATATTCATTAAAGCAAGATAACAACAGCAAGTCCAGCCAGGTCCTGAAACTCTGTACTGTCAGGTTGATGTAAAACTTTCCGTCAACCAACAGTGGCAAAAATGATATTTACTACTCTTTGGGATCTGAAGAAAAAGTTCTTTAGGTTTTAGAAGTTCTAAACTCTTAATTTATTAATTTTAGTTTGTTTGGCTTCAAAAAAAGAATGTGTTTGGATTTTCTGGGCTTTCATATGGATCATGCTTAAAATTTTAGGTGAATTTCAGCTATTGTGCCTCTGGAAACACATACCATGATAATCCTAATAACTAACCTTAGTGAATGTCAGGGTAAGTGCCCAAGTTTATTCTGCAAGCATAGCACTAAATAAAAACTTTCCTCGTGCTTCTGAATACATTGTTCATCATCTGCTCGCTTCCCATCTTAGCCAGTTCAGTGCAGTCTGATAACCATTCCTTTTGGTTCACAAAGTGTGCTTCTGAAATGGGCTAGTGAAATCTGGTCAGATGTATCAGGTGTGTGCTACATTCCGATTTGTTTGGACAGATGTGATAAGATTGTTCAGAAGAAAAGAAAGATACGTTATCAGGAAAGGATGTAATTACTTGTACATTCTGATTTTATTTTAGAAACCCTTAACTGCATAAATAGTCCCTGGTTAAAGAATCGTTGTGCTATGAAAACAATTCTTCGAATCTCCACTTAAGGAGTGGTATAAATCAGTTTTCAAAAACCATGTAGGTGGATCTCATTTTTAAGCTTCATACATCACTGATATTTTTTTACAGCTCCAGGAACAAAACATAAAGCCAAAAAAAAAATCTGCTTTTTAAAAATTTGAGACTGTCTTCCTTATCTTTGCCTCTGAAGCAGGCCTATTTTAACAACAGATATGGCTGGAAAAAATAAAATTTATTCAATAACCTTAAGCATAATCAGTCTCTGGCTGATTTCTAGCATTCGTTGGTATCAGATATCTTACTCTTTCTGTTTTTGTGAATGAATCTGGGAATCTAAAGTGACTATTGGCAACACATAAAAAGAGTGTCAAAATCTACAGTACTTTATGTCAGGAACCAGCATAGACATTGTCTGTTTTCAAGAACTGGGGAATGGTGAATTCATTACCTGCACACAAGGCACAATGAAGTTCTGATCTGGAGTAAAGACATTTTCTCTCTCATTAGGGAACTGAAAAATATATTACTTTGCATATAATCCTTGATAATTATTCTAATAGGCCAGGTTTTGCCTGGAATATAAAAGTTATGCTGGAAATGACTAGGAAAGATAATTTCCTTTAAAATCAAAAAGTTATCTTACATTACTATGTGAAGAGCAAATTTACTCAAGTGCCACTTTCATCTTTGTCAATAAAAACTTTTTGATTAATTTGTTTCAATCATGCAGGGAGTATGTTTGACCCAGGGTACACTCATTAGGCCCAATCCCGACACTCACCTGCACACTGACATTGCAGCCTGGACTCAACCTGTCCTCCTTCTCACAGAAGTGCCTGATGTTCTAGTCTGGAACTACCCCTGATTGTCCTCTCAGCCTGTCATGCTCCCTGGCTGGGGGCAGCAGGATGGGGTCTGGCTGAGGTCCTGCCCTACCAGCCCATGGGGAGTCCCCACCACTCCTGGTTGCAAGGGAGCCCTTATCCCAAATGGCACCCTGAAATATATCATGGAAAGTTAGGTCATGAGAACACGAGGTAGGTCACAGTAAACATCTTCATTAATTATCTGGGTGATAGAGTTATTTAGTCTAGTGGACAGCAGGTTTAGGGTAGATCCCATCAATGTATATAAATATCTGAAGTGAGTGTGCAAAGAAGTTGGAGTTAGTCTCTTTTCAGTGGTGCCTAGTGACAAGACCAGGGGTAACAGGCACAATCTGTAACACAGGAGGGTCCTCCTGAACATATGAAAAACTTTTTTCAGTGTGAGGGTGACTGGAAAAGATTGCCCAGAGAGGTTGTAGGATCTCAGTCCTTGGAGATTTTCAAAAGCCATCTGGACATTGGTCTTGGAAACCTATTCTAGATGACCCTGCTTGAGCAGAGGGTTTGGACTAGATGACCTCTAGAGGTCCCTTTCAACTGCAACCTTTCTGTATCGCTGCCTGCTGACTATTCAGTAACAATTTTGGATGTCATACCTTTCGTTCATTTCCTTCCTTTCTTCTGTCCTGAAGGAACAGCTAGTTTTCAACCTTATGGTTCTCCTAATATGGTAGATGTAATGAACTGTTTTCAAAATCTTCTTGGAGGTTTCAATTGGGAATAAATTGATAAAAATTAACTGAAGCCATTTATGTAGCAAGGGCAGAACTTGCTGTAATGCAGACTGAATAGTCAGTATGCTAGATGAATAGCCACAAATGTCAGATGCTTCATACTGTTTTCAAGTACTGCTCCCTTTTCAGGAGCATACAACAAAAAGTCTTGAGATATATTCTTGGTTTGATTTGGAAGATGGGAAATTAGCTTCTGAGAAGATATAGAGTCCAGGTAATCTGTTTTGCTGTTTGTGTGAGACTGACATTCTTAATAAAGGTTTACTAAGCCAATAAATTATATAAAGAAAAATAAAATAAAATACTAGATTTTTAATAACAGAAGAGGGAGCAAAAGGATAAGAATCTGTTGACAGCCACATTTTTGTCAACAGATAATATAATATTAGATTTTATAGGTTTGCAGGCACTCAGCTATGAGGATTCTGTACTAAATCTAGTTTTGTGTCAAATGTAATTCTTCAGGAGTGTTTTTAATGCATAATTAAATAATTAGTGTTATCATGGCTACGTTATCACAGATATTTGCATTCGAACTTGCAGCAAAAACAATATAAGAAGTCAAATAACTCCACTAGATGAAGAAACTGTAACTGAAACAATTTAAAGATATACAGTAGTTCTCTTCATTCATTTTGCATATGGTAATTTAACAAAAAACTGAATATTGTTTCAATGAATTCAGGCACTTCTCACTTATATTCTCACTAATCTAGGTAGCAGATCTATACATTTATAATATTTTTATTCCATTTCCTTAATGTAGAAGATTAGTATAAATTCATTATAATGTACTGTATTTGAAGGTCATGCTCACGTATTCCAGATTCTTTCTGCTTACATAATCATAAACCAAAAAGTAAGTGCAGTGTTATGACTAAATTCAGATTTTCAGCAAAGAAGGTTGGACTATGTTGCAGCAAATCAGATCTTAGAAAGCACACTGGCCCAGGCCTTTCCCGCAATTTATAAATCCTATGTTTTATACAATGCAACACTCGGCTTCTGTGTTCAACATTATTTTCTTCAACTGTTTCACTTCTAAATACATTAAATTACAAGTAATAGAGATCAAAACTGATTTTTTCCCCTAAAGCAATCAAATGCAATTCTGCTTGTTAAGTACAGTTCAAATCTACTCCACTACATAAAATTAAAGAATCAAAAATTCCTGATGGTCTTAGTCTCAAAGCACTTTAAACTCAACAAATACATGATTTTCTCAAATTTTTATCTCAGATCAGGATTCTCATGCAATTTCCTTCTTGTCACTGTTATGAAACTGTTGTCAGATCCCTACAACATACCTACAGTGTTGTATCATTGAAATGAAAGCAGAATTAGCCAGGACTTTTAAAACCTAATCATTTTAGTTATATTTTCAGAATCTGACTTACACCTTTCCAAATCCTGGCATGCAAAATGATTAATCTAAGGGATGGTGGGGAAGGGGAGGAGGGAACAAAACCAAACCAAACCAAACAGAGAAACCCACAGTCCAACCAGCAGATTTTTCAGTAGTATCTAATCTATTACTTCAATTTCACTAAACTCAAAAATGAGGCTATCTACACACATATCTTTTCCAGCCTTTTTTAACTGCTTTTAATTATCTCTCACCAAACAATGGGTTTACTTTTTCATTTCTGTATTGCCAACATACACATATTGGTGATTTCTTTCTAAATCTAGTGTTTTATTTGCTCATGAGGGAAGAAAGTGTCTGCTTATGTCAACAGGCTTATAGGGGAAAACTGTCAAGGGCCCTTTTATTCCATTGTCATAGGAAAATACTGCGATAATCCTAATCGATAGTGTTTAATAGTTTTGCAAAATTATTATTATTTCCAAGACAGAGATTTTTTTAAGAAACCACTATGGGTGCAATAACTTTTTTTCTTCCTTTGAAATTTCATAATGACATATAGGTCAAGTTGAAACTGTAGTCCAGTATATATGATTACAATCAGGTCTGGTACAAGGCCAGAGGCTGTGTGCTGATCTCACAACCTGCAGACCTGTAGGGTCTCAGGACCTTGCTGTACTTGCCTGAGCCTGTACTCATTTTAGTTTGCCTTAACAAGTGTCCAGTGCCGAAGTGACCATTGTCAGAAAACTCTATTTCCAAGAGCTGATCAACTTTACAAAATTAGCTTGTTTGTCCAAGCACAATGCAGTGATGACTGTGAGGTAGTATTGCTACAAAGCACTGTGGAGAGCCGCACAGACATACCACAGAGCCACTTAGGTGCCTCACATTATTTAAATTTGTCCTAGTTGTTCTTTGACCAACTTCACTAACGTGATACTCATTTACATTTGATTTACTTCTTCTCAGTCTCAAGTTATCTTCATCTCCAACAGTGTATTACTGTTTCAGTCACATCCATATGCTTATTTCGTTCAAGAATGCTTGCCTCTAAAAAGAGTCAGAGAGAGGATCTCTTATAGTGCAAATCTTTATTTAAGGCTGATATGATAACTTTTTAATGCAGGTGGTGGAGGAGACAATGAGGAGAGGAGTGATGCTGGACCTGATACTAACAAACAGAGAAGGACTGGTTGGCAATGGAAGGTTGGGGGCAGCCTTGGCTGCAGTGACCATGAGATGGTGGAGTTCAGGATCCAGCGTGGAAGAAGCAGGGCTAAAAGTAGGATTAGAACCCTGGACCTCAAGAAAGCTAAGTTTGCCCTCTTCAAAGACCTACTGGGAGGAATCCCTTGGGTTAGGGCTCTAGA
>VZSC01014177.1:71887-87411 GCA_013398225.1 Steatornis caripensis | reverse complement strand
GCTTTTTACAAACTTATATTAAAAATCACCTTTCCCTCATATCTGTGGTGGTGATTCTTTGAGCGACCGTTAAACCTTAACCACTCTCCCCTGTGACACTTTCACGCTATCAGTTTGTGATCTATAAGAAAAACTCACTGCTGGGAAAAGCAGATAACCTTCTGGTTTAGGGAAAGGATATATTTCTCAAACATAGGTTAACAATTAATAAGCTAGAAGAGCCAAAAGACGCAGATGGGAAAATTTGGAGAGCTAGTATTATATTTAGTAATTATAGCAAAGTAGTATGCCAGCTAATCTCTGTAGGGAAATAACTTTATCTTTGCCACTAATTCACACTGCTATGAATGAAAATTGTCTTACTACTGACAAATTCCAGTCCAGGAAGAGCAGAGTGATTTTCCACCCAGTCATACAATCACAGACCTGTTTAGGACACTCATATTTCATTTGTATTTCCCACAGCCTTCTTGGATATCTGAGGAATGCCATTTCACAGCATGGACTTCCATGGCAAATAGCATTAGCTCATTGAGCTCTCTTGATCTGTAAAGGACAAATTTTGATCCAAATTGCACTCATGATTTGGGCTTTGGGCTCAGTATAATAAAAAATATAAGAATAAAGATATTAATTTCCCTGTACATATAGATCTTTTCTGATACTTCATTTCACTCTTATCAGTATTGCCCATCAATTCTGTAGCAAACAGAAGGTCAATGTCCACTTGGTTTGCCTTTTTGTTTGAATAAATTAGATATCAACTTGTTATCTAGGACAAAAAACCCAACCAAACAAATTCCTATATACTGAGACCATGATTATTTATTACATGTATTGGAATATCTCAACTTCAGTGAGAGCTACTGTAACCTATGGAAATTTATTGCTACTTACATTAAGAGCATTTTCTTGGTTAGATTTATGATGTGCTTTACTGATTCAAATCAGTTTTGGCTGATTTTAAAATTAATCAATTTCATATGTAAATATGTTTTTAATCTTACTTCTCTTCTGAGGTCTGCAAGTGAACTAAATAGTCAATAAAATTCTCTAGTTGATTAGGATTTCAATTTTAAAGAAATATAAATCTTATTTCTCCATTTCTTAAATAGACAAAACACTAAGTTATTTTTCTGAAAAATATGGAAATAGCACAACAGCACGCTACAGCAAAGCT
Organism: Steatornis caripensis; assembly: GCA_013398225.1. Taxonomy (NCBI): domain Eukaryota; kingdom Metazoa; phylum Chordata; class Aves; order Caprimulgiformes; family Steatornithidae; genus Steatornis; species Steatornis caripensis. The sequence goes on along the minus strand of VZSC01014177.1, from coordinate 86,231 downwards.
TAAATTGTCTTCCATAACCCAGGCATTTTGGAATTAAAATCTTGGATACACATAAAACTCTATGAAGTGCATAGTTCTCAATTGCAATGTCTCTGTAACAGTAACACTGTTAGCAGAAGAAAGATGTCAGAGTGGACTGGGACATGAATTAAAAAAAAATAACACCACCAAAAAAAAAAGAAAACCCAGAAAAATGTAGGAGTGACTAACAAGGAGGTATGGTTCAAGAAGGTGGAATTAGAGTTTAAACCTTGGCTGCCACACAAGATTGTGCATGCAGTCTTAAAACAATGACGGCATAGTTTGCTCTGTATACAGCATGACAACTTCCTTTGACTGGGAAAGAAATGAGGAAGGGAAAATAAGGACCAGCAGCCAACAAAATGGAGTCCTGAGACATCACTCCTGAAAGATCGTTTAGCCTGGCTTTCTTCACTCTTGGAAGAGGTTATGAAAATAACTATGTGCCTAAAACCCCAATGGGTCAATAGATCTGAATGACCTGGAGAACATTGTATTTAACTTATGTGTGAAGGAGACTGAGTTGAAATAACAAAAAGAAAGTATTCATTTATAAATTCAAAAATTATCATATTTTCTTCTCAACAGGAGCTGCTTATGATGACATTCAGTGTCTTCACAGTACTCTGACTGATGTCAAGGAGGACAGTATTTTTTCCAGGTTGTGATGAAAAACTGAATTCTCAATAATGGTTTGCAAACAAAAAATCAGATTTTGGGTAAGGCTTAAATGAACAATTTCAATACAAGTTCTTAGAAAGTTTTATATTTAAACAGTTTCATAATTTTGAAAATCATGCATAAACACAGAAGCAAAAGTTACAAGCCGAATTTAGAACTAGTCTCTCATTTATGAAACAATTAAATGGAATAGTTTGATATTGCTCCTTTTCCTCAAAAATATTCTTAAAGAAACACACTGAAATAAGGATTCTTGGGAAGTATCAGCTTTGGCAATAGAGCATTTTTTTAATGCAGAATAATTAATTGAAAAAGTCTCTAGCTAATGTAACATCATAGCCATTTTTTCTGGTGAAGGATTCTGACTCTTCAGTATAACTGTTGCCTATCTTGGAGCCCATAATATTTTTTCTGTGTAGCAGATATGCCTGATACAGAAAACTTCATATACTCTAATTCCTCTTGAGAATTAGATAGTTGTTCAAATAAATTACATTATTGAACTGGACTGGAGGTTGGATAACTCTTGGAGAAGATGGACGATCAAATCTGAAGCTTTCAAGGAAAATGTTAAAAAAAATCTATGAAATAACTTGTTATTATGCCAAAAAAAAATATAAGCAAGGAAGGTGTGGAGTACATATTAAATAAAGGAAGAAATACTCATCCACGTGCTTCCCTGTCAAAGAAACCTTGGAGACAGCTATGCTACATTCCAGCATTTCCTATAAATATGCTCTGTTGCTCAGTCTGCCATCATCTGTGTGGGCTGCTGTCCAGATGAGAACATGTGGGAAAGCACAGTGTCTAAGCTTTGTGTTATCCAGGGATGTTAGCCAAATGTCTGAAACTGATAACTGGGAGCAGGGCCAACAAATTCTGGCATTTGATATGTGGTTAGGTTTTTGGGGAACTAAGCTGAAGAAATCTTCACAAGACTCCTGGAGAAAATCTACTGAATATGTTCTAAATAATGTACTCTCACTGTACTATGGAGTTATGGTAAGGACTGGTGTATTCAGCAGTCCTTATCTTGGTGCAACTCCCATAAACTTTTGCAAAAGTTTTATGTAACAGAAAATGTGAATTAATCTCTCATTGCTATTTTGTATGTAACATACAAAGTGAGGCCATCTTACCGTTAAAGATTGTTGATAATGCCTTTATTTTTAGAAGAATTTTGACCATAATAGTTATCTAAGTGAAATGAACGTGGGCAAAATTTCCCTTTTACAATTACAATGGGACCATTGCCCAAGACATAAACTCTTTTACCTTCTGTACAACGTAACTTCTGTGTTTTATGTAAATATTACTGTTACGATTAACCCAGACTCATACTTGACTTGAAAAGAGAGAATTAAGAGGAAAGTTATGTGTTAGCACAAATAGATCTCTTTGGTTTTAGCTAATTTTGTGTTTTTTAGATATATGCAGTACTATGAAGACAGGCATATTAGCATTAAAAAGGTCCTAGCAGTATTGTGATTTGAACTTTCACAGCAAAGAAAAGCATGTGAAGGATTTAGTCATTTTACTGATACAAAAAAAAGAGAAGATAATTGAGAGAAGTCTAAAATAGTAACAACAGTTGCTAAAATCTAAATTTTTAATGTTTCTGGGACTATTAAACCAAAAATATGAAAATGTGAAAGTAACATTCTTATTTCAAAAAAAAAGGACATTTTTCTCATCAGTAAATTCAGCAGAAGATGCAGTGTGATATTCTCAACAGTCAAAACAAGGGCTATAATTCAACTGAAGTTGTATGGAAGAAAAATTAGTTTTTTCTATAAGATTCTTGCTCTTCACTGTACTTACCTTTTGCATCTTTCACTCTCTGTTACCTTTACATATGCCCTTTCAGAAGACATTCTCCTTTACAGAAAGTCCAGCTTCACCAGCCATCTCCTCAGGGATAGCCTCTGGTACAGAGGAAACTGAACGTGTTGTAGTTGCTCTCTGCCATTCACCTCTATATCTCAAAGACAGCTCCAGCGGTGATATGGCCAGAATAACCTGTTATTGCTAAAGTGCTTAATACCTGAGAAAGTACTCTGTTGCTTCTGTTACTGGCTCAGGAACTGCAGCAGAACCCACCCGAACTTTTCACAGACACGTACAGAAGATAGTACAGCCTGCTTTATTCATATGCTTCAATAAACACTGATTGTCCAAGATAAGGAAATCTTAATGTGGACCAAAACTTGGGTATTAGAAGTGTAAAGCTTAGCAGATCTGTATAATTCTAAATTTACACAACATTCCCAGACCTGAGATAAAAATTACTTTTTTATTCATAATTTTTCATATGCTGTAAACAATCTATTATCAATACTATAAAATAAAAAGAACACTCTTACAAGATAACATAGGGTTCAGAGGAAATGGTTTTTTTAAATGTATTTCTGGTTTAGTCAAAATCTCTGACATGTGACAGTTCCCAATGAAATTATTAATCCATAGCGTTATGACTGCAAATGAATTACATTTTCCAGATTTCTTTTTACTACTGATAATAATATGTCAATTTCTATTTATTCTGCCAAATTGCAACAGGCAATTTTTCATTTCAACAAAACATCTGAAAATTTTTTTATAATTTAATTTGATATGACTAACTTTTTAATCTACATGAGCCAGTAGCCTTCTGGAGTCAAAAAATAAACATAGAAAACTAAATTAGACAGTCTATTTTATATTAAAATGGTCTATTAAACCCAAAGCACAGTATGCTACAGAAAATAAGGACAATATTTTTCAATTATTCAAAATCATGTAGAAATAAAAGTTTCCTACTTTGATTTCATCCAGTGAATGATGAAATCAATTAGTCATACAACTCTATGTACATGATACTATCAAGAGTAAGCTCTACAATGATTGGGAAAGAGAAGGAAAAGTAAAGATAGAGGGAACACATTTCCTTAAAACTTAGAAATAGTGCAGGAAATAATCCTAATCTTCCTGTGTATGCTCCAGAAACTGGAAGGAAATAAAAGAGGATGTAACATTTACTCTGACAGGAGAAACAGAGAACAGTATTCTTGTTTTCTATTCCTTCCACAGAGGACAGAGCAATGATGCAGAAACACACTATTTTAAAATCCAGTAACAATTATTTAGCATGATATGAAGTAAATTATCACCAAAAAAAAACCCCTATCGGTATGTTTTGCCAATCAGAGTTGCTAATACACAGTTCACCATCTTGACAGTGTCACACCGATCACCTGACATAAGAAAGGATTTTCCCCTTGGAGTGGGGTGCTGTCGTAATGCAACAGCTGCAGTGAAAGACAGGATATTTTTCTCTTTAATGTACTGAGATGTTCTCTTTGTCAAATGGGAAAAAAAGAAAAACAACAAAAAAATGTGGACAGTATTTTCTCCAAGAGCCAAATCAGCTATGTTTTTCTTTAAAAAAAAACCAAAGAAACAAATCTTTCTTTGTGTTTTTTTATAATTGTACTGTAGAACTGGTGATCTAGCTCAACCATGCTATAAATGGTTCAAGGATCATGTATTTTTAAAAGATTTTTGAGGATGAGCCGATCAATTGTTGATTCTTCCCAAAAGAAAAGGAGGAAATGCAAGGAGAACATCATCATATAAGACTTAACACTAAGTGTTATCCTGCTTGTCTAGTACCACAAGCCATTTGAGCTTGATTTGATATCCCAAATCCTTCATACATTTCAGTCTAAGTCCCTTTTTAGGCAATAGCGTCTGGCAAGTAAACTTACAGATAGACCTAGCAGTAACAATGGAAAACTCTTGCCACATAAATCAAAGTTTATGTCTAGAAGTTCTAATGGCAATCTCCTGCAAAGCACCTATGAAAGTAGAAGCCATAGTAATAAGATTCCCTAGTCACATCTTCAGAAACAGTCTTGACAAACATCTTCTCATTACTTTCCTTAGAATAACAGTATCAACATAAAGGGCAGTGAGAAAGATGTATTCATTCACTCATCGTTGACATGAAGACATGTTGAGACCACAGGAAAACATATTGAAGGAAAGAGAGCAGACCTGAAACTTTCCAGTTAACTACAGCAATGAAAGTAGACACTTTAATTTGTAAAGTTTGTAGCTGCAAAGATAATAAAAGAATGTACCTGTAAGAATTTGCTCGTTGTCAAACAAGAGACATCATTAAATTGAAAACGTCCCTTAGCTTGTCTCCTGAAGCAATATAGCATGATGTGTGGTGGTGCACTCTAAGTCCCCTGTTTATTGCAGTCTTTATCTACTGAAAATGTCAGGTTGAAGTGATAATCAGTGTATGTTAATTCATGTATCTATTTTGAAAATGACTAGTGTGAGTGATCTATACAAAATTGATTTATTTTAAATGTCTAAGATGCCAAACATTGCCAAAGTCTTCATATATAAAAGTAGTTTGTGTGCAGCAGAGCTACCAAGTTCAAATATATATAGGATATGCAGCAAAGAATTACAAGTTTTGTAGCTTACTGTCTTAAATTAGTCCTGACTTTTTACTCTAAACAGCTCTAACTTCGCATATCAAACACTACATTACCTTAATCGTACCATCGCTATAAGCAAATTACTAAATCTTTAACTTTTGAGTCTATTTCCTTTTTCATGCATGGATTATTTATCTCTATACCAGCACATGAAATTAATCTTATCTTCTCTGTAGAATCTTTCTATAACATACTGATTGCTAAGTGGAAGATAACTGCTCCACTGAAATCCATTTTTCACCTTTTCACAGAAAATATTATTTACTGTAATACATAATGAAATCCAACAATGCAGCTCTGGGGTATCATTAAACTGACAGACACACAGCAACAACATTTTTGTTATACAAGTGTCAACACTTGATTTCTTACAAAAGACATCACCAACAAAAAACAACCATCACCTGCTTTTACTAGCTTTTCTTGGGATTTTGAAAATATTTCTGCTTATACTAATACTTGTTATTCTTAATAACATTTGTTACATTTTTACAAATAAAGCATGACTGGTTATTTCAGTAGCTGAAGATAAATTCTATAGCATGCTCTAGGGACAGCAAACAGTGAAATTTCATGTTACAAGTTTAATACAACACAAAAATATAGGCTGCAGAATGAATAGTAGATCAGGAAATATTTTATTAAGTTATTTGACATTGATCTACCTGTAAAACCTTTTTAATGTAAATATGTTTAATCTTTTTTCTTTAATCTAACAATGTCAGAAAGTAAATCTTAGGTGAGTACTGCTATTACATATTCCTACTCTATAATCTTTATTGAATCACTAAGTTCAAAAATCACTGACCCTGCAAAGATGCAGGTCAAGCTGCTTTCCTGAGAGCAGTTGATAAAAAAAATTCAATTATGTTAGGGATAAAGGTCTACATTTTTCAAACCACATTAATAGGGTCATGAAGAACACATTCCTAAGGGTTACTAAATGTAATTTCTGAGTCTGCCAGTCATAACATAGAACTTTTTGTGCCCATATCTTAAAAAGTTTCATCTGTATTCTAGGAGAACTGATCTTTGTTTGAACAACAAGCAATTGGAATCTAGAAAAAACAACACAGAAATGTAGCTTGCAAAAGTATATATTTGCTTCTCCCAAATTGCCTCATCACACCTCGATGCTTATATTTTCCTTCTGTAAGAAGACACTTGAGGTTACTAGCAAATGTACATATACATTCACTGTGTCCTCTAGCCAATCAAGCAGAAAAAAGCCCATAAGACGTAGATATGGAGACTCACTTTGTGAGAAGCTGTTATATTTCTATAGGACTCATTATCTACTATTACTTTAGAAATCATATTTTTTAGTATTTACTTCACTCAGAAATTAAATGCAGCCAACTCTAGAGTGAAGGATAGCAAGCGCTTTACTACTAGGAAGTAGCACTACATAGTATTAGAGATAGGAAATAAATTTAAAAAATCTGAATATAATTGAAAATAGGATAAGAATTCACAGAAGAAAAAATGTGAATGGTTTGTTGAGATTGAAACACAACTATTAATTAACTCTTAATTAATTTATTTTCCTTTAAAGAGTAATCTCGGGCTGTTTCGGGGTTTTTTAAAGTTTAGGTCAGATTACATTGGGGCTTTTTGAGGTAAAAGAAAGTTTCTCAGGAAAAAAAGTTCAGGAATTCAATTAATTTCCCTTATAAAACTAAAAACACCTCTTACATTGTACGATGGGATTCTATCCAAGATTCAGATTTTAACATGCACAATCTGGAGAAGACCAGTCTACAAAAGATGACGTATTTGCAGTAAATTGTATCATTTTAACATACAGTGACATAAGAAAGAAAGAAATCACATATTTCACTTATCTGAAAATGTGTTTGCTTCATACATCCAGAATTTTGTGTTGTAGTGAAATCACAATATTTCAGTATTTAGTCCTTCATGTTATTTGATTATGACTTCATCTCTAAATTAATGCTCTTTCCCCAATAATTTAACACAGAAAAGAACACATTGCTTGATTTTATACTGAGTTCAATGGTTCTTTTACTACGCACTGTCTTCTCCAACCAACATTTCAGAAAACTCCCATGTGAGTTTTATTATCTTACATAACCAGAAATTGCTCAAATTTCACCCCATGATTCACTATCATTATCAGAAGAAAGACATAACCAGAGATACTGTAAAATATCCATGTAACGTACAAGCAAGCACCTTTTGGTGTTGACAACATCTAAGTTAAAAAAGAACAGGTAACTTGAAGACCTTTACAAAAAGCAAACACACACAAAAAAAATCCAACAACAAAAAAATCGTGCTAGCCACACAAATTTCACAGGTCGGACTCAGCAAACAATGGGATAGGTGGTGATACTCAGTAATAGAAAGATAAACTTTGTTCTATTCATTTTTTCCCATGATTTTACTACTCAATATTTTGAATTGTATTTGTTATGAAAGCACATCACAATGTTGTAACATGAGGCTTGCAATCATATTCTGTCCATCACAAAGAGCGTTTACATGCCAACAGCTTCAATGTCAACCTTAAAATATATTCCTCTAAAAATCGTTATGGAGTAATCTTATAGGTAAATTTTACAACAGGTAACTTTTCTGAAACAGTTAAGAAATCAAAACATTAACCTATGTCCTCAAAGCATGAGTTGATTAAGATAGAAAGCAGAGGAGATACATTCTTCATATATCAAGTCTATCCACTACGCTGTTGGAATCCATCTGGCTACATTTCAGTATCTGACATTTTTGGTAAATTAGCTTCTGTATTTTGATTTTATATTATGTGTTTCTTAACTAAAAAAGGAAATGAAAAATAGGCAGAAAGAAATATCTAGAACTTTTTTGGAAATGTGAGTCTTACTACTAGTTTTAATATAAAGGGATAAATTAAAGTGTTGAATATCTCAGGTATAGATATTCTACCTAAAGAATCCTAAAAGTATCCTGATTTTTTCTCAATAAGTTTTCCACTGTCAACTGCAAATTTTCACTGTTAAAATGTCAAAAGATTGCAACCCCTGTTATGGAGGACTACATTATGTATTTTCTGTGAAGATGCTGATGCTAGTACAACAGCATTTTTGAAAGCTGTTCTGAGCCAACTTGAGTATCCCAGATATGCTTAAATACTTGAACATTTCAAATATCACCTTGTAGTTACTGATACTGTTCTTGGACTACGCATGCTACCTATTTAGAACAGTGAACTTCACTGTATATGAATGGTATGGATAGAATAAAATAGTCCGAATATATTGTAAGCAATCTTTAAAGTTATCACAAACACTTCTCTTATGTAGGACGTTACTGGTTTTCTGTACAAATAAAATCTAATGATATTGACAAAAATATTATTCACCAGAATAATCTTTTTTATTCTGTTACAGTTAAAGCATCTGTCACCAATTATCTGTTTCTCAAAAATAGGAAACAGCCAGGGTAATAAAATGAATCCATTTTTATGATATATCTGAAACATGATGGAATATATTTTGAAAGTAGCTACACCAATTGCTTTGAAAAGCATCCTTGCAATCTATAATTTAAGAAATCTAAGAGTTTTAAATTGTAGTTATATTACAAAAGAAATCATTCACAACATTATGATTTTTCATGTTATTAAATTAAAACAATAGAAGATAATTAAATAATAAGATTGCAAATTCTTTAATATTACTAATTCCAAGTAAGTTCAGTTAGGTAAGTACATTTCAAAACTTTTACACTATATTATGTACTAGACTGATGTAAACAATGACCTCACCTGCCATTTTAAAATAATTCCTATGTAGACTTTATCTCAATAATAGAAAATGCTAGAATAGTAGAAAGTGTTTCAGTAAGTACATTTTAAGTTACAAAAGATGAAAAATATCAATCAAAAAAACTGAAAGAAAAATGAAATGTCATGATAAATATTTTATTCATCCTCCAAGAAGGATTTAATGCATTGTTAATACATCAAGGAAAACAAACTTATATATTCAGATATCATTCAATAAATTACCAAGAAAATAATACAGTGGCCTTTTTTTTTTTTTAATTCAACAAGACGATTTTTTAATAACTCATGTAATGTGTGACAAACATTCAGATTTTCAGGGGGAAGGCCATTCAGGGTTGATTTTTTGAGTTTTATTTAACAAGATTTAATATTAAAGTAACATTTCTAAAGAATATTGTGCTATTGCAGTGATCAACATCTTGTATGTGAAGGAGATGTTTCACTTTGCAGAAAATATTAAAATATTAATCTGGGGTACTCTTACAGAAGTACTAAACCCATTAAGTTATGGAGAAATCTTTCGTGCACAAGGATCTATAAACAGAGGTATTGATTTCCCAAATGGCTTCAAAAGCAGCAAATACAGAAAGCTGGTCTCAGAATGTTAAGCATCTTTCTTGTTTCTACACTGATAAGTGTCTTAAGAGAGCTGATTATTGGGCAAAAAGAAGGGTTCCTTTCTTCATCTATTTCTCATAAATGTAGAACTATCCACACTTCCCCACTAAGAAAACAAAGAAACTATCTTTTGAATTTTCAACAGGTACATGAACAGTTGTGTAATGTACAAATTGTCCTCTTGCCTACTTGCTTTTTTTTCGTGCTTTACCACTACACTGAAAACAAAAAATAACATATGTGTATACAAGATATGAAGATATGTCTGGCAGGGTACAAAAGATCAGCAAAGAATAATAATTTTGGTGAACCTATGCCTCTAGCTGTCAGGAAAATAATATATTATGTGACCTAAGTGTAAAACAATTACATGCCAATGAAGATGACAGGAAAGGCACCACTCCTGAATTAATGTGTTATATTCTCCTTACTTCAGACAGGATCGTGTCTCCTGTGACCTTTTCCTTTCTATTTCGCATTCTCACTCCTAATAAGAACTGACGTTTGGCCCTTCTCTTTTCTATTTTATACTCTATGCTGTGAAGAAATTCTCTGTCATACAGAAGTGGATGCTTAGTATTTTCTCCTATTCTGTTGCATTTAGATCTTTCCTTCCTCAGCATTTCTCTGCTTGAAGAAGAAATTTGTTTCCTTCTCTTCCTTCCAGCCCTTTCAGTATGAATTTAGTAATTGGGAATCTAGTAGACAGTTTACTTAAACTAAAAGAATAAGAGAAAGACCACTACATGAGAATGTTTGTATATATTGAGGAAAGATATTTATTCTGACATATGTTGTTATGTTTCCATATGTGGAATTATAGATGTCATTTTCAATCAATGTCTTCAAATGACAAATGGAAATTAATATTGATACTGGAAAACACAGAAATCTTAAATCAGTCTTCTTGTAACAGTACACTTTCTTACCTATAGCACTGTCATTTCTGTAACTATTGGGCATTCCGAAGTTACAACTTGTCAAGTTAAAGTTCAGATCTTGTTGAAAAGTAGGTCGGCATTTCTGTTCCACTATTTCCCTAAGAATATATTCCAGCAATTGCATGAAAATATTTTAGTTATATTTTTTTTTTAAATATTGTCTTTCATATTTAAATTATTTTTTTATAAATTGGCCCCAAATGCTAAATGAGTTCATTCTTTCCAGTGCAATCTGAACATTTTGTGATATTATCTTAGGCAACCTAATTTTTTTAAGAAATTGGACAGTTATTTGAAAATAACCAAACTAAGCAACCTTACCTATTATTTTATTGTATAATAATTGTACATTTTTGTGAGGAAAAAAATAAGACTTGATAAGGGATATTGGGGGGCCAAAAGTGAGCTTCTACCCATGTTTCAGAAGCAGTGCTCTATGTCTTAGTCATTGTGAAAAATATGCACATACCCAAGAAGACAGCTATTTATACTAAGAATAATTAACAGTGTTTATTGAATTGCAACTTTTGAAAGCTTTGAACACAACTAATGATGGTAAGACCTTCAAAGATTCATAAAGTCGATGCAAATATTAAGTAAGATATACAACATTAGGTTATACATCTGAATTCCCATGTTTGAAAAATCAGACTAGAAAACTGCTGGGAAGAGACTATTGTGACATTTCGGCATTGAATGTTTCTGGGTGTTTCTTTTTTTAAGACTCTTCTCTTTCTAGTCTAGCCAGTGATATCAAACTAAGTTGAACCTAAAACTGAATGTCACAAAAGGTTCTCTAGAATAAAATAATAATAATAACTAAAACGCCTATGGCAATTTTAAAATAAGTCAAAGGCACACTGACACATTATGTGAGCATGCTCACACACAGATTATTAAAAACATTATGTTAAAGGCAAATTTCAGATCTAAACTTTTCTAATAACCAGAGTTCAGATTTATACTTTGGGTTCAGAATGCCTTCAATCAATTGCAGATGTTCATTTAAAGCAGTTTACCTTACCCTTCATATAATAGGGTAATTTTTTTTTCTTTCTTTTTTTCTTTTTATTTCTTTCTTGTATTTCAATGCTGCAGACAGAAAACAAATATTTGCTTGGTAGTCACTTACGAGATTTGAGGCTGTAATTCACACACTCCTTCATGTTAGGTTTTGGTCCAAGATAATAGAGTAATTTTTTTGTGAGATACCTTCTGCCATATACTGTTACATCACATTGAAGTTACCTGAACAGGTTCCCTAGCATGATGTATGCCAATGAGATTCATTTTAAAGCATATACCACACAAACAATTTACATCACTTTAGTGTTTAGACAGTCATCTGTATGGCTGGTATCAGCACTTTGTAGTCCTAGCAGAAATAGCTATGAACATAATCAAAATATATTTTGCAGTTGTTTTTGTGATGACATTACACCTTTTCAGATCACATTTCATTTGCACTAGTGATTTTACACAAACCCCACTGTTCCTCTGAGTAAAAGATCATCTTGCCTCATAAGAAACTGTTTTACCCAATCAGTTCATCTCTTAACCAGTAACTTCTGTCTAGTGGTTTGTCCTACTAAGTTTCTATAAAAAGCATTTTGTAGCAAACACAAAACTTCGTTACAAGCACATAATAAGGATCAGATTTCTTTGTGGTGCTTTGGTAAGGCTTTTTATATGACACTTTTCGTGCTTTAATTGGAATTGTAGAAAGCTGTCAATGCTAAAACTCAGACTACTTAGTTAAACGCTTCATGTTTCAACTTCTGCAGTTTATTTGGTTGGAGGGGAGTTGGTGGTGGTTTGGGGTTTGTTTTTTCTTCTTACAAATGAGACTTAGCTCAACGGTAATGGTTACAGAAAACAGCATAATGGAAAACTCAGTCTGTCTACTTGTCATTGGAAAATTCATACAAAATTTACCTGTCACAGATTCACTAGATCTGCATAAACTTGCTTTCAGAAAGAACATCTTTGAGAGACTAGTGAAGGCTTGCAAACTGTTACTATTCTTACTACGGTCTTATATGTGAAAAAAAAAATGGCACTGTTGTATTGCATAGTTGGTTATTGTTTGCCTGTCCTCTTTAAACTAGGCAGCAAATATTTCAAAGAAATAAATTTCAAGGAAACTGCATGTCTTTTATTAAATCATTTGTAGATACATTAAAATAAATTATTCTTCATATTCTTTTAAAGTTTTAACTCTGTTGTCCTATGGGACATAAATTGCTTTCAGAGGTACTTGCTCTGCAAAGCATTAACTCAGGATTTAGGCGTACATTAGCACTTTTTAAAGAATATAAGAAATTAAGAAAATTAGTTATATAAAATACTTGCCTTTGAAGCTCAAAAAAAAGTCAATGTTAAAAAAATCATTGTTTGTTACATTTTTGTCATTCAAGATATTGTATGAACTAAAGCACATAGTTTTATTGTTGAACACAACTTAATAATCAATGCTATGTCACTGGCACAGAGTGTCTTTGTAAAACAGCACAAGGGTTCTGACCTGTATATGGTTCTGAAATGCTTGCATGGAATTAGTCTTTCCAAAATCAGTCTTTTCCAAAGAACTGGAAACTTACCTTGTATTTTAACTGTACTTGCTATAAATTGACACCAAAGCATGTAAAAATAAAACAAGTAAATCCAAGTAATCTTAAAATGACATTCACTGACAATCTATTAAATTTGCTGTAACTTAAATATTGACAAAGATTACAAATATAATTACAAACTTAAATAACATACAAAGATTGTTTGATAATTTGAGAATTTTCTGTGATTCCTATTTTCTGTATTTTGAAATTGGTATGTGTGAAAGTCTAGCGTGACTTTTATAAGAGTATCAGTCAGTATAGGAGCAACTACAGTTTTTCCCCTGAGCAATATAAAACCTATGTATATTCAGGTTCAGCTATCTTGCTTTCCTGCAGGAAACCAAACGAGAATTAGATGTTTAGAATCAGGTTTCTGAGTTTGGTTGGTCAGTTTGTTGGGTTTTTTTAATTTGTTTTCATTTTTTAATATGGCTACTTGCTTGCAACAACACCATGCATCTCATTTTGAAGCCTCCACACAGAGCATGGGGTTCAATGAACCAATGGCCCCGTATCATTTTCTAAAACTAACATATCCATACTTGCATAGCAGTGAACCCGAACTCACAACTGCGATTGACATAAGGAAAAAAAAGGCAAAGTTTATTAACATAGAGCTACATCAGGACGTGAGTAAGAATCTGTTCAGTGCACTGCATTGTATGGACATAGCACCTTGGTCTGTACTGCTTTCATAGTATAAACAGGCACTGAAATATTCTCTCTGTTCCTGATTATATTAATATAATACCCTCTTAAATTCTGTCAATATAATGTTTTGCCATTGCTAGTGCACCTTATTGCAGAATTGAAGCATCCAACATCATTGTTATTATATCAAAATTCTACAGATCTGTATCATCAAAACAGAAAATTTAAGGCTTTCAAATGTCTCATCTTGGAATCATAGAATCATAGAATGGTAGGGGTTGGAAGGGACCTCTAGAGATCATCTAGTCCAACCCCACTGCTAAAGCAGGTTAGCCTAGAGCAGGTTGCACAGGAATGCGTCCAGGCGGGTTTTCAATATCTCCAGAGAAGGAGACTCCACAACCTCTCTGGGCAGCCTGTTCCAGTGCTCTGTTACCCTCACAGTAAAGAAGTTCCTCCTCATGTTCAGGTGGAACTTCCTGTGTTCCAGTTTGTGCCCATTGCCCCTTGTCCTGTCGCTGGGCACCACTGAGAAGA
>VZSC01014177.1:33668-71278 GCA_013398225.1 Steatornis caripensis | reverse complement strand
CCTTGCTGAAGTCAAGGTAGACAACATCCACTGCTCTCCCGTCATCCACCCAGCCAGTCATGCCATCATAGAAGGCTATCAGATTGGTCAAGCAGGATTTTATTGGTCAAGCAGGATCTTCCCATGGACTACTGTATTCTCTACGAACAAAACTGATTTCTACTGATTATTCTTAATTATTGATGTCCCACATGGTACAACAGCGACTTTTAACACCACCTGGTAAACAGAAGTTCCATTTCCTGGAAAAATTAATGAGTTTGACTTTAAATTTTTCTTCATGATTATTAAAAAGAAAAAAAAAAGTAATTTTGTTCATTACAAGGAGAAGAAAGAAACATCAAAAAAAAAAAAAAGCCAAAGCACAGGAAAGTAGCATCCTTTTCAAAAACAACGATTTGCCTGGTTGTTAAAATAGTCATATAGGGCACTGGAGACATCTTTTGCTTACATAGAGTATGTCTAGCACTTGCCCTAACCGCAGCTCAATGAGGGGAAAAAACCTCCACAAAACAGTCAGTTACATATTTATGGAGTAGTTGTGTTTCATATTCTAACACATAAAGTCAGACAGAAATTGGCAGTAGGCCTTGTATTAGTAACAGTGGAGTATTGAGTCTATATTCCTTGGGAAGGATGATAGTGAAAACACCAGTGTTTTGGAATTTCAGGCGTCTATGCCTGAACAACTATATTTTTTTCTTATGTAACAACCATTTTTATCAAAAATTCTGTTGTCACCCAAAACACCTTTCAGGGAAAGTTTTTATACAAAACAATTGTTTATAATTCAAGAAAAAAAATAGTGCAGAAGGTTTTGCTACTATGTCTTAGAGCTTTATGTGGTACACAGCATTAAGGTGCACAGCACTGGGATCCAAGTAGATACATAAACTAAAAAAAGATGGCCTTCTATCTTTTGTTACAGGATCAACAGAAACCTGCTGCTATTTCAACTAGAGAACTTATAGACATTATGATCTCAATTAATTTTAACCAACCAAAAGTTGGGAACATTAATATGAAGAACTCCAGCTTCTGCAGAATAAACTGCATCTCTGTACCCGAGCTATACTAACTGATGTGACACATTTTGACGTGAAAACTCCTGGATTCATAGGACTGCAGAAGCATCACTTCTTATCATCCCTACTGTTTTAATAATTTTTACTTTCCCTTTCATGTCTTCTGTCCTGCTCACCTGAAAAAAACAAATGTGTTTTTACCAGTTTTGCTGCTTAAGTACAGAAATCAGAGTAACTGTTGAAGAGCCACATGTGCAAAAAGAAGATATAGCAAAGAAGTAGGATGGTATGTACAGACATAGCAGGAACATAAACCATTTTTTAAAATGCAGATTAGCTAAGAGAAATTTAATCAATGCCTTCTGCTCATTCATGATAGTCAAAGACACAGTCTGCATCAGCGTGCAGTTCAAAAGAACTGGATAATTTCATAGTACAATGAGGAAAACTGACTTGGCACATTTGACTTATTGACACCAGCTATCATCCTGCTGTCACTTTTAGTTCTCTATAAACAATTGTCTCTAACACCCTCTACTGCCAGAGACAATTCACACTCTGTGAATGATGGGGGTCATTCAAGACATTAGCATACATTTTCTTGTTTAGTATCTGCAAATGTAAAGGATGAAACCAATTGAGCAAAATGACAACTCTGAATTTGGGTTTGTAAAATAAAGATTTATCTGCAGCTGTAATATAGACAACTGTATTTCTATGAAATAAAAATACATGTACACCTTTTTCCAGGTTAAAAGTATTTGAAGTGTATTTACATGACTTCCCTGCACACAATATTTATAGCTAAGCAGGGCCAGATACTTCTTACCAGAAGCATTTTGTGGCATTCTTGTTATAATTTTTTCTTACATAACAAATACAATTAAATAACATTTTTACTGGCAATTACTTTAAAAAAATACTACATTAGTAAATTGATTTTTATACATCAGGTAAGGCATAAAAAAAAAATAAACCACTCTGCTAATGAAAAATAAGCTACTTTTTCTTAATGATGCTTATTGATAATAGTTATAATATCTGTTTAATAGAAAAACAAAACCTGTTTTTGATGATAACAACCTCATTCTCCATCCTAACTCATCAGTTCTATATCGCTGTAAACCTACTCAAATCAATGGATTTGGTCACGATTGAAATACCAGTGAAGATGAACAATGAAAAACAGTCTACCGTAGTATGAACTATAACTTGCGTGTGTGTGTGTGAGAGAGAGAGACAGAGAGAGGGAGAGAGATACATTTTAATAGATATAATCAGTGAAGTTTTAAAATTGGTTCTTTTCCTGGTGCGAACTTGATTCCATCAGCAAAACCATAAATTCTGTAAGAAACTATGAAAGTAAATTGCTTGAAAACAGCCATATTGCACTGGGTTATGTTCTGTAAGAGCTGAAAAAGGCAGTACACACACACACACAATAACACACACACAAAAGCAGTAGTGATAAAAAAGCAGCTGTAACTTTGGATACATGATGTGGTTTTTTCAGATACAGTTTGAGCCACAACATGGGGATAGTTCTTAGGCAAAGAATAAAAGCTGCAGAAGTGAAGCTGATTCTCTGGGGAAAGAGTTTTAATGCAAGATGAAAAGCTATTCTCAAGGTTTAAACCAGGGCTGCCCCAGCACATATTCTTTACAAACTCGCAGTTTACTTGATGATATCTCTATAAAGAGATAATATCATCAGCTGGAAGAAAGAAGGGTATGTACCATTTCTTCAAATACCTTTGCATTTTGTTGTGTGTTAATTTCTCCCAGAAACACTATTCTAATCTGCATATTGACTGAGATATTTTTTGCCTAAAGAAAAGTTTAAGGGGACACAATGTCTGAAAAGATGGTGTGGCTTCGTCTTTAGGAACAATTGCAAAATATAACTGTAGCGCTGAGGAGAAGGATCCCTTAAAACAACTAACCTCTGTTCTTTTGAGAGGACACACTTGTGACAAGTTCTGAGAAAGCACTTCACTGTTCCTAAGATGTAATTATCAATTACAAACTGAAAGCAACAATCATTGCCTGTGAAACTGAGTTTATCAGAGTGAAATAATCCACACAGAAAAGAAGTTGTCACTAACAGAACTTGTTAATACTACGAGAAACCTTACCTGGATTGATTTTAGTGAAATCAGTTACTTGCTTTTATGCAACACAGATATGAAATGTGTTATCTTAGAAGTTTAAAAAGTCATGCATAAAATATGGACACATGGAGGGATTTCATTCTCTTTGGTCCACCTCATATTTTAATGTCTGGGAGCCTAGTCAATTGTAACTTTGCAGCTGCCAAAGCAGTGGGAAAATATCACAATCAAATCTAGATAACTAGCAGTCCCCATCTTTGGGTAAGACAAGATTTACTAACTACTGCAGTCAATTTCAGAGCAAAGAGCTTCTTGTCTTGAAGGCAGCTGCTTTTCAATGAATCAAAAGCAGGAGCTCTTGTAGGCAGTTTTCATTTGATTCCCTTCTTACAGTACAGTGTGCTGTACTGTGTTTAGGCTTTGTTGTCTGTGTACACAAAAGCTAAGTCAAGTACATTACCTGGCAAGTTTATGTATATGAATGTTGGATTTAAGAGTTCTGAAAATATAAGACATTTCTGATTTACTTCTTTATAAACGATTGTAAGATTGTATTGTACCTTGTTTTGTTTTTCCTGATAAGCAGCAGAAGAAAAAAGGATGCTGGGAACGTGGTTGGCACTTTAGACATATGAAAAATGTAACAAGTATCTTCCCACTTTCTTTTAGCATTAATGTTATGACAATGTCTGTTTCTCTCTTCCACTTCCTCTGAACATTAATGCTTCTTTCATGACATTTTAGCATTTGTGGTCTTCTTATTAGTGTTAAAGAGATTTTTAATTTTTTTTTTCGTGTAAGTTGTAAAGTGTATCAATCTCTCTCCCAAAATTCTTAAGGAAATTCTGCTCTGATCCTGATCAACCTTTCAACAAATATTATCTGATCACTAGTATGAAAGACTTTAAAATTTTCTCATGACATTTCACATAGTAACTGTGTCTTTCAAAGTAAAGAACCTTCTAGGCATTTAGCTTAACTTACCCTGCTTTTTTAAACATTTTTTTAATATGATTGCTGCCTCAACAGCTTGTTGCTTACTTCTGTGCAGGTCCATATATTTGAGAAAAAGGCAAACACCTCAAATATTTCCAAATTTCTTTTTGATTGTGGTAACCTTGAAACTGATCAATTTTTACATTACATTATAGTTTACTTTCAAGTGAAGCATCCCAGACTACTGACCCTGACCTATGCCAGAGCACCAAAAGGAAACAGCAAGTGATACTAGTGGATCACTCCTTGCTGTGAGGGATGGAGGCACTCAAGTGCTGACCTGACTTGTTTTCTAGGGAAGTTACCTGTTTAGTCCTACTACATAGGAGAAATGTTACAGACTATTCTGTTTTATTTTGTTGAGGACAAACTGATTCGTGACAGTATTTTCAAGTTGTTAGTTTTGATTTAACATCCTGAAGGCAAGAAGCTAACTCCACTAAGAGGCATATAATCGCAAAAAATTTCATGTTTGAATTGAGTATTCTTGTTTCCAATTATCTTGTTCTTGGGTGTGAGAGAAATATTATATGCCACCTATTTCATGTAGTAAAACTGTGGTGAACTTTGTTTTTCTCAGTTTGCCCTTCTGGAACTATTTTGCATGTGACAAGAGGTTTATTTTATAACGTCATATAAATGACTATTATAACATACACTGTAATTTGCATTAACCAGAAAATTAAAGAGCGAACAACACATGCAAAATGGGTTCAAGTTAGCACATTTTCTTCATGTAATTTTATCACAAACCAGAACTCCCACAGCTTTAAAGAAAATTTCCTAATTCAGTGTTACAAATTTTTTCCCTTCCCAAGTTGAGATGTAACTCTCCTGATAAATAGTCTAAAACTACGTTAATTTGGGCTGGGATTTGTGTGGAATGATGGTGGGATTGTCTGAATGAAACAGGGTTTTCCATGCTGCTGTGCATAATCTTCTGTCGTCTTGTATGGAGCTGTCTGTTGAGCAGTCTGTGGCACGGAACTGGTACTGTGCAGAGACAGATACAGCTGTATTACCATGATGTAGCTGGTAAAGTGTGCCTCGAGGAGCAACAGGAAAGAGATACTGAGAAGCTGTAGCAGTGTAAAAAAATCTCTGAAAATAAGAATAAATACCTAACCTGTATTTCATTATATACTTGCAAAGTGGTAGCAAGGGATAGCTATTGAGAAAATTTGTTTCTGATATTTTGGAAACTTGGTATTTTAATAGTCTCCAATTAAGCCAGGCGAGTTAGAGACACTAGCAAACTACTGCAGGACTCTGATTATTGTACTCGATGAACAAACATTGCATTGTTAAGTAAGAAATACACGAATGTCCTGGTTTGGGCCAGGACAGAACTAATGTTCTTCTAGTAACTTTGCTTTTTAGTTAAGTCTCTTCTGAGAAGCTGCACTCTCTGAAATTAAATGCATGTTTTTCCAGACAGTAGCTGCTTCTAGCAGTGATAAGCCTCAGTGTTTATAGGTAGTGCTGGAACATCAGTAGCAATGGTATGCAGAAAAGCCCTTGCTTATAGTCCTCCTTATGGAGACCAAGGTCGCTGCTTGCCTCTGCTGACTTTCTTGTGCACCGGAACTGAAAGAACAGAGAAGTGGGCACACCTGCGACACTCCGGTGGGGAGGAGGGGGTCGGACAGATGACCCAAAACTGGCCAAATGCAGTATTCCATCCCATATGCATCACACTCGATATAAAGCTGAGGGATCATGAGGGTCTTGCTCTCTTCTTCTATGCCCAGCTTCCAAGGAGGACTCTGTCTGATTCTTCTGCCTTCGATCCTGATCCGTGCATTCCTGAATCCAACTCCTGCCTGCTGCTGATGAGTACAGTCCAGGACTTTCCCAAGGCATGCCCTGTAGTGTCTGGGTGACATATTGGTCATCGATGGGGGGGAGTTCAATATCGGTTTTGTACATTTTTGTATATTTGTATATATTCCCTTATTATTATTATACATTATTACTGTAGGTAGATTAAAGCTGGTTTAACTTTTCTAACCCATAAGTCTCTTTCCCTTTTCTTCCCCCCCCCCACTTCAGGGACAGAGTGGGTTAACAAAGAGCATCTGTCGTTCGCTTAATAGCCAGCCTAGCTTTAAACAGTGACAATAAAAAAATGTGAAAATATAAAAGAGATTTGGGGCTAGCTGAGTTCATTATAAGATTGCAAGTTGGGCAAAACTCTCAAGCAGGAACAAAATAAACTCTTGGCTATAGAGATAGCAAGCAGAATTTGCAAAGCAGAGGAAGTCAGCCAGATCGAAGATGATGGAAATACAAGGATTTTCTGATGCTGCAGAATGTAGAGAAGTTGAGAAGGGTAAAGACCCCACAAAATGTAGAGACTGTGGTGAACATCACATTCCTCCACAAACTACAAACTATGGGGCAGGGGGCATGGCAAACAGAGATAATCACCCTCAGGTTTTTCCCTCTTGAAGTAATACACTACCAGAACATACGTGGTAACTCCAAGTAGTGAAGAAAATTAATTTCACTAGCTCAGCCATGAAACTCTTCCAATAGAACTCTGTCAGCACTTTTAATGCAGTATCAAAGTGTTTTCTAAGTATGGAGAAAATGGAGTCACAGACACAACTAATGATCACTTGCATATGTTAAAGGCTGATATATAAAGTGAGAGATACAGCCACAGAAATGTTCCAAATGAAGAAACCGAGCAAAATGAATGACCTTCACTACAGCAACTGGATATATATTTAACAAGAAGATATATAATTAATATGATTGGTTTAACCTTCCAGTGTGCTTCTGACAGGAAAAATAAATCACTGATTTTGAAAGATATAATTTATTCTCACCCTGACAGTCTCAGTTCAACTATATAGATATAAAATTCTATATGTCCCTTTTGTGTCAATTATTTGTCTCATGGGAGTATAACTAATATCTTTGTGGTTGTTCTAGCATTATTCTTGTCTTGAACCAATTCTAAGACATCACAATTCAGTTAAGAGTTTTCAGTTGCCAAAATATCTGAAGAATGCTCCAGTTAATGAACATGCTCATTAACAACCTAGAAGGTATTCTTAGAAGCATTTCCTTTTTCTGTATATTACTCTACAACTCAATGTTTTTTAGCAGAAAACATACACTTCAGTAGTAACCCTTTTGTAATATGTATTTGTGGCACAGAGAATTCTATCAATAGTGAAGCCTCTAGGTTATTTTAGAATTTTTAAACACTCAGCTCCATTTGTCAGGTACATCTGCCTGAACTAATCACATGCAACTATCAAATTAAGTTGTTTCAGTTTTACACAACTCAAGAAAATGTTTTGATTCCTTTTTCCTCTCCAAGCTAGCTGTATTGCCTTTGAAGCTGATGACTGATGCGCAAATACACAGTTGGCATTTGTTGACTCATTCCCAATACATGCAGATTAACTGGAGTAATAGTTATCGTTCTGACTAGGCTTCTGGTTTCCTGCTGGATGTCAGCAATCATTTACAAATTTGCCAAGAGCTCAGATCAAACACTAGCAAATATTTTAGTCCAAGGTACCCAGTAGAGCAATAGCTGTTATCACTACCATTCTAAAAATTTTCTTTTATATAGTTGTAAACCCAATGGTAATGGAAGGTTCTATTACTCTGGTCAGTATGAAGGTGTGAAGTATAAAGATTGTAACTGGGTAAGACTGGGTTGTCTTGCTTTCAAGTTATTTGTGCTTTTATTTAAAGCTGAAAGGACATTTAAATTATGAATATCAATGTATATAAGAATAATGCCACTAATGCATTGTATATCACTTTATTTTCTTTGCAAATTAATTCTTTTAAGCTTCTTTAACTGGATTATTTCTAAGTGTGTCATAAATACTATTAATTATTTGTTATATTCCTTCTTATAGTAAATAATACATTCAAATATTTTTCATATTGAAAACTGCAGAAAGCAACTTCTCAAGACTATCTTGGCAGGTGTCACCATCCATTCCCACCGAAACCAAAATGTTTCCCATCTGCTTGTGTAGAACTTGTCTCAAAAAAATAAGCTGCTACCTATTTTATATAACATTCATTTGTATAAGTAAAACATTCTTCAAAAGGATCTACTTTCATCAACAAACTGTATATGTCACATAAACTCAAAAGTTTTATCCCTGCCCATAGCTTACTTAATTAGTTTACTTAGCCTTGAATATTGAATTTTATTCAAAACACAGGCTTATTTTAATTCATATAATATTAGACAAAAAACACAAGTGTGACCGTGGCAATGAAACAGTCTGAAAACGAGAGTGCAGATTCTCAACTTTGTACAACATTAAAACTTATGTTTGAATTGTCACTCACTCACTTAAATTAATTCAGGCTAGAAAGCCACAGCTTGGCATTTGTATTTTCAAAAGAAGCCTTGAACATCTACTAGTAAAGATTAACAAGAAGGAAAAATATACCTGTTTTTCAATCTGAAATCAAAATGTTTCTAGCTTCCCATAAGAAAAAGAACTGCAAGCAATCATTTACTGAAGTAAACCTAACTTGCAGCTACAATTTCGGAAATAATGCTTACAGAAAAGGAAAAAGTAACCTGAACAGTTGTAATTAAGAGTCTGACATTGCTGCAAGTTGGTTAAGATCTCATTTCTGTCTAAAAAAGAAATAAAATAAATTACAAGTACTCATGATAAAAAATAAAATAAAATTCTAATGTTATAATGGAATAATACATATATTCTAATTAAAACCCTGTGATCTCTCAGAGTTGTATTATTTAAGTATATGGTGGCTTTAATATGCCAGGAACTTTTATTCCTTTTCAGATACCTAGTAATCAGGCAAATGTTGCATTTTAAAAAAGAAAATTTGAATAAGCATTTCCTTCTGCTAAAAGGAAACTTTTATATAGGAAGCTGCAGCCAACCGTAAGCAAAATACTCTGTATCATGTAAGTCTGTTAAAACAATATGAATGCCTGTCTTCCTTGAAAATGGACACAGAATCACACAGAATCACAGAATTGTAGGGATTAGAAGGGACCTCTGGAGACCATTTAGTCCAGCCCCCCTGCTAAAGCAGCTGCCCCCAGAGCAGGTTGCACAGGAGCGCCTCCAGGTGGGCTTTGAATAGCTCCAGAGAAGGAGACTCCACAACCTTTCTGGGCAGCCTGTGCCAGTGCTTTGTCATCTTCACAGTAAAGAAGTACTTCCTCATGTTTGAGTGGAACTTCCTGTGTTCCAGTTTGTGTCTGTTGCCCCTTGTCCTATCGCTGGGCACCACCAAAAATCGTCTGGCCCAATCCTCTTGACATCCACCCTTTAGATATTTATAAGCATTTATGAGATCCCCTCTCAGTCTTCTCTTCTCCAGGCTAAACAGACCCAGGTCTCTCAGCCTTTCCTCATAAGATTGATGCTTCAGTCCTCTCATTATCTTTGTTGCCCTACAGTAGCTCCCTGTCTCTCTTGAACTGGGGAGCCCAGAACTGGACACGTACTGCAGATGTGGCCTCACCAGGGCAGAGTAGAGGGGAAGGATCATCTCCCTCAATCTGTTGGCCACATTTTTCTTGATGTACCCCAAATACCATAGGTCGTCTTGGCCATGAGGGCACATTGCTGGCACATGGTCAACCTGTCATTCACCAGCACTCCCAGGCCCTTTTCCACAGATCTGCTTTCCAGCAGCTCAACCCCCAACGTGTACTAGTGCATGGAGTTATTCCTCCCCAGGTGCAGGACCCTACACTTGCCTTTCTTGAACTTCATCAGGTTCCTCTCCGCCCAACTCTCCAGCCTGTCCAGCTCATGCTGAATGGCAGCACAGCCTTCTGGTGAGTTAGCCGCTCCTCCCAGATTTGTATTGTCAGCAAACTTGCTGAGGGTACACTGTCCCTTCATCCAGATCATTGATGAATATGTTGAACAAGACTGGACTCAGTACTGAACTGAGGGGAACACCGCTAGCCACAGGCCAGCTAGCCACTAGACGCTGTACCACCGAAGACAAACTGCTGAGCTCTGCCATTCAGCCAGTTCTCGATCCACCTCACCATCTACTGATCTAACCCACACTTCCTAAGGTTAGTAGTGAGGATGTTGTGGGAGACAGTGTCAAAAGCCTTGCTGAAGTCAAGGTAGACAACATCTGCTGCTCTCTCCTCCTCTACCCAGCCAGTTGTGCCATCATAGAAGGCTGTCAGATTGGTCAAGAAGAATTTCCTCTTGGTGAATCCATATTGACTACTCCTGGTACCCTTCTTTTCCTCCACATACATACAGTTCTGATGCATTGATCCTGAGCTTGGAGGAGGTGGTTCTTGAATATTAACCCACTCTTTTGCCCCACCCCTGCCTTTTAGAGCCCTAACACATGGGATTCCTCCAAATAGGTCTTTGAAGAGAGCAAAGTTAGCTTTTCTGAAGTCCGGGTTGTAATCTTACTTGTTGCCCTGCTTCTTCCACACAGGATCCTGAACTCCACCATCTCAAGGTCGCTGCAGTCAAGGCTGCCCCCAATCTTCATGTCCCCAACCAGTCCTTCTTTGTTTATTAGTACCAGATCCACCAGCACTCCTTTCCTTGTTGGCTTCTCCACCACCTGTGTCAAAAAGTTATCATCAATGCTCTGCAGGAATCTCCTAGATTGTGCGCGCCTATCTGTGTTGTCTTTCCAGCAAATATCAGGGTGGTTGAAGCTCCCCATGAGAACCAGGGCCTGTGACTGCGAGGCAACTTTCAGCTGTCTGTAGAAGGTGTCATCAGCCTCTTCTTCCTGATCAGGTGCCCTGTAGTAAACACTCACAACTGTGCCATCTATATTGACCTGCCCCCTAATTCTTACCCATAGGCTCTCAACTCATTCTTCATCCACACCTAGTCAGAGCTCCATACATTCCTTTTACTCTCTCACATAAGGAGCAACTCCTCCGTGACACCTTGCTGGCCTGTCTTTCCTGAAAATTACATAACCCTCCATGACACCATTCAGTCATGCGAACTATCCCACCATGTCTCTGGAATTGCAATGATATCATGGCTCTGTGACCGAGCACAGAGCTCTAGCTCTTCCTATTTATTCCCCATGCTATATGCATTGGTATACGGTCATTTCAGAGGGTAATCAAGCATACAAGTTTCCCTGGAAGCATGCAAGACAATTTGCTATAGCTATATGCACCCTGCAGTGTAGGCCTTCTGGTTCTCATCTTGGGAGGCAGCTAAGGAACATTTGTCACTGCCTTGGTTGGCCCGGTTTATTCCCTAGTTGGATGTGATAGCATAAGCATTGACATTCTGGATCCCAACTCCCGAGTCCTTCAGTTTAAAGCTCACCTCATCAGGTTGACCAGCCTGCTGCCAAAGACTCCCTTACCTCTTCTAGATAAGTGGATTTGATTGCTCCCTAAAAGTTTATAGCAATGAAAGAATGTTATATCATAAAAGCCAAAACCCTCGTGATGGCATCAGCCACATAGCCAGAACTTGATGTTCATTATGTGTCTATTCCTGGCTTTGCCCTTACCCCTCACTGGTAAAATGGAGGAGAAGATGACTTGGGCACTGATGTTTTTTCACTTGAACTTCCAGGGCTTTGTAGGCTCCCTTGATCCTGTACTGGTTACAGTTTGTTTTGTAATTAGTGCCCACATGAAAGATAATAATCCATGCCCTTGACAATTGCCCTCAGCAATGTCTCGGACCTTAGCTATTGAAAGGCAGTATACCTCTCTTGCTTCCCTGTCAGGTTGGCAGATGGGCAACTCAATGCCTTTTAAAAGAGCGTCAGCCACTATGAGCACTTGTTGTCTCTTTTTTTGCATTATCTGCTGTGTGATGGTACAGACACCCCTTGAAACCCTTTCTTTTGGGTGTCTATAGGTGTAAAGGCTTCATATCTAGTTTTGATTGTGATGCGGAGAGTGCATCATAGAATCATAGAATGGCGGGAGTTGGAAGGGACCTCTAGAGATCATCTAGTCCAACCCCACTGCTAAAGCAGGTTAGCCTAGAGCAGGTTGCATAGGAATGCATCCAGGCGGGTTTTGAATATTTCCAGAGAAGGAGACTCCACAGCCTCTCTGGGCAGCCTGTTCCAGTGCTCTGTCACCCTCACAGTAAAGAAGTTCCTCCTCATGTTCAGGTGGAACTTCCTGTGTTCCAGTTTGTGCCCATTGCCCCTTGTCCTGTCACTGGGCACCACTGAGAAGAGTGGTGCACTGAAGATTGAAGATTTTGTTGGTCACTAGGGTCCAAGGTGCCTCATTCTCAATGGTGCCCTCTACAGCAACATGGTTCTGAAAACACCTATTTCCATCTCGCCTCCACTAATACTACTCAGCCTTTTAACAACAACTTGCCCACCTGGCATAATAGATCATCAACTTGTGTGCACCTTATGCATGTACTTACTTTTTCACCAGAAAGTTCTGGGCACTTGCTGCAACATCATACCACCTGTACTGAGGTTTCCTTCACTACCCGTTCAGTCTGGATGGATGCATTCGACATCGCAGAGGCTTTCTCTGTGGAAGCACTGGTTTTGGCTTTGAGGCAAGTGCTCACCCTTTTGTCAGAGACTAGGAGCACTTCCTTGGGCTGTGGACTTGCAAGCAGATTTGTACACCCTTGCTGTATGAACTGACGCACAAACTGCCACACCTCACCCTGGCTGATGCACCACGCCCTGTTTGCCTGTCCTGGATGCAGCGCTCCTGGTCGCTAGCACTCCCTACGGCCATTAAAATCTCCAGCAGTTGCTCCTGGCCATGCCCAAGACACATCAGCGCCTTGTCAGCCTTGCTTATAAGAGCTCCAGCTCTTGGTGGGTCTCTCTGCTCTTCTTCAGGTTTTCCCAGCTCCAGGAACCTGCCTCCCTGCCTTAATCCAGTGCTGAGCCGCTGAACTCACTGCTGCTGTCACTGAGTGCCTTACTAACTGTTCTGCACTTTAATAAATGTCTGTAGTGGACTGTGAAGATGTTTTGGCTAATGTGAGCTACAATACTGTTCCAGAGTAATTGTAAGCCAGGTATTTCCATATTTATGTAGAAGCAGGAGAGGCGAAAATTGTTTGGACAGTACCTGTTGATTACATGGCACTATTTTTCTTTCTTTTCCAACAGCTATTAATGAATTGAATAAGATTTGATGTTTGGGGTTTTTTTTATATTTAGGGCTTGTGATCTCCATGAGGTATTTTAGGACACACATGTTCAATTTTTCCATGCAGAACTCAGAAAAGACATTTTAACTGCAGATAAATGATCATTACAACTATGTAGGACGCTTACCAGCCTAACCCCTGGTGCTTAGTACTTTTTTCCCTGGATGGGTATTGGTTTCTCTCTCTTTTTCTTTACTTTTTACCAGCTTTTGTTGTGGTAGTTGTTGTTCTCATGAAGAGCTTTATTCTCCCTCAAACCAGCATTCTCTGATAAAATGTTTTGTTTAATAAACAACTGTGATCAAATTAACTTCCCTACTTCTGCATCTATTCAGTTTATGCTCCTTTCTGACTCCCATAAGCTGCTACAATTATTAGACGAGCCAAATCAGGGCCCATAAAAACCTCAATTGTGTAGAATTGTTGGTAAATATTACTTTTAACAGGCCTTGATCACAGAGTAACTTAAAACTTAAAGTAGCTGTATAAATCACTGCTTCATCCTATCTCAGTCTTAAGATCTCTAGGTTCTAGTTTTGGGGTTTTTTTTTAATCCTTGCTTGCATTTTTATTCATGACAAAGTTCAAACTCACACTGGAATTTTGAAAGTATAATTCCCTTTTGAATTACTGAAGTTCAAAAGTTACTGCTGTTATTACAATATATTTACTTATTAGTGTGTAACAAGCCTTTTCTTTTGTCATTCATAAACTCCCCAAAACATAGCTCAAAACAAACAAACAAAAAAAATTGGATTTGTTCTCTTGGGGTAAAAAAAAAAGGGTTCCGACTCCAGTTAGCATTCCTGGAAATAGGCATTTATAACGAAAATACTGCTAGATCCTGTCTGTATTTGTGCTGCAATCTGGAAAATGTTAGCAGGAGCATTACGCATGGGAAACACACAGTTTTATGCTCTAGAATACCCACAAACTAGCAAGACATTTTCCATAACTTACTTTTATGAGCTTCAGTTTCAAATGAATTTTATGGACTTAATGTTTTGGGAAATTATTATGGGAAACAATAATTTAGAGTTGACCTTTTGTGAGCTACCTGATATTTGATTGGTTTAGCTAGCAATGTCTTCAATTGAATTTGTCAGCAACAAAAATATATGTGCTAACAGCTGCTGACTTACATTTTATAATTGTTGTTATTATCTCAGATAAATTTTTAAGCAGGCAAAGAAAGAATGGGGGTAGAACAAAGTCACCTACATAGCACAAAGCGGACTTCTTAATGGAGAAGTTGTAATCTCACTGTCTTTAGAAATACATTTCTGAATTAGCAGAAGTTGCAACTTATTTTTGTCATTATTGAAAAAAATCACAAGTTATACATCAGAAGGTGTGGGTAAATAATGATTAAATACTGTGTTATTTCCTTAGCCAGAGCTTCACAGTATCATCAGAAAAATTACTTGAAAATTGATGCTCAATTTCTGCAAATACTGACTGCTTCTCACCAACCATAAAAATGTCCAGGCAAATACAGCCTTGTTCTTTATGCATAGGTTTGTTCTACGTGCAGTGCACTGTAGGAGTAACATCTTCCCCTGCCCCCCCTCCCCTGCCCTTAAAAAAAGAGGTACTCTGAAACTCTCATTAAAAAAGGTTATGCAACCAGAGTGCTGAATTTACATAGAACAACATTAAATAAAAAAATGAAATTCACTTCCAAATAATTACGTTCTTACCTCTTAATATTAACAAAGTAAATAATTTTGTACTGATTTTGTGAGGAGGGAATCCTTGGGGTTTGTTTGGTTGGGTTTTTTTGAAGTATCATAATGTCATTAAATCATATGGCAAAGAGAGGAATAATGAAACATGTCACTGTCTTCTAGTCTTAAAGAATTTCTGAAGAATAAACAACACTTTCTCTCAAACATACTTTTTCTTTCACCCTATGTGACAAATCTTTTTGTAGCTAATTTTGTAGTGGTATTCTTCCTAATTTCTTGCCATAAAACTAAAGGAAATGGTTCACATGTTCTACGTTATTCAAAAAACAAAAAAGAAAAACCTCTGATGAAGCGTAGCACTTCTTATTAACCTAGGGGATTGAATGCATGTGAACTTATCACTAATTCCAACTCACACACCAAAACAAATTCAGGATCAGGTTACCTGATTTTCTAGATATGATTTTTTTTCCCTGTCATGGTTACTGGATGTCTTAACTTTGGAACTTAAGAAATACTTTCAATCAGTTTATTGAGACACAAAAGCACTGTATGCTATTGGGAGCATCTAATGCTGACTGTGTTTCGGTAATGTGGTATTTATGAGAGGCATTAAAAACATTTAAGTACCTATCAGCCTGCTTTCAAGGAAGCAATTTAATGGTTGCATTAGTCTATATGAATGAATTATATGAAGTAAAAAAAACAATGAATGACAGATTTTAGAGCAGAAACGTACATCCGAAGTAACTGATCTCTAATGTTTCCGAAATTACAAATCTTGTATTTTGCTTAATATTTGCAATACGTTAGATAAACACATTTCAACCTGTGCAAGATGAACAAACAAACAAAAAAAACCCTGCTATTGTATTCCAGTTTTAGAACAGTCATCAGCCTTGCTAACCTCTCTTATATGCAATTTCCCCTCATTTAAGTAGAAAACATTCTATTTCAGGGATATAGCATTTCATGCTATTACCTATAAAATAAAATTTTATGTGTGAAAAGAGATTTTACTCTAAGTATAGAAGAAATTGGGGGGGGGGGTTATACAGTTAGTGGACAAATAAGTAAAATAACAGCATATCAGAGATGATCTCGTGCTGCTCATTGACAGAAGCAATTTATCGAAGGATTTTTTAAGGCATCTACTATCACAAAGAACAAATATGGAAAAGCAGTAGAAATCTGATCCTGTGATTAGAAAATGCAATTAATAATCCAAGGAAAAAAATTAAGAACATTGTATTCTTTGCTGCAATTATTATGCAAGTGTTTTAGATGAACGCAAAATTTTTAAAGATTTTTAAGAAACTCAAATTAAAACTAATATTTATCGAATATATTTCCATGGTGCATCTTGTGTTACAGTCTCTATAAAAAAACACTATCTACTGTACATGTATTTTCAAAAATCTCTGCCAATAATGGACGTATGATGAAAAGTAGGAAACTAGGGAGTTTAAAAAATCTGTGCACAAAGCCAAGTGTCATGATAACATAACAACAACCTATTAGGGACTTGTTTTACAGTATGGCTGGGGAACTTCATACAAATCCCTTCTTTCTATATGATAGTATGTTGCTTATCAGTAACATATTTCCATTCACCCTAAAGGGAGACAAGAAAGCTCAAAATGTTTGAACATAAACACTTTTAATAAATTACTTTTACCAAGTACTTGATCTTATTCTTCACCTGAAAACAGATAAAACCAGGCAAATCTTCTATTAACCTCTTATGATTTCTAGCAGAATGTCAGTATGGTATCCTCAAGGGATTCAGATGTACTTCAGCAGCCCTGTAATTGTTACCTGTCTAGTTTTAAGGCGGGAAAAAGGCATTTTCATACTTATAAGCTGTCATCCATATTACTGTAGAAGATCAGAAGTATGATCATGAATCAGCCAAACTAGAGAAACTAAATATAGTTATTTATAACATCAAAGGATGTTGAAAGGACAATGCAAGCAGACAAAGAAAAGTAAAGGATTTCTGCCTCTTTAGGATCTTGAATGTTAATATTAATTATTGCTTTTTCATGTGGGACTTCAGAAAAAAGTCAAACCTGAAGTATTCTTTTAACTTATACTTGCTGTCAGTTGCTGGGTCACTCATCTTTAGTGCTCATCTTTAATGAAAGAATAAATAAAATATGTGGTAGTCTTAGATGTCTTTTGAGTGGCTTATAAAAAAGAAGTGTTAATTAAATTTATCAAATACTCCCTAACATAAAAAGAGAAGAAATAATATGCAGTATTCTGCATTATGGCATTTCAGAATTGTATATGCTACAGTATTCTAATACTTAAATCTATACAACAAAGTTTAACAACTACAGTAACACTGAACATAGTTTTCATACTTTTCTGTCATGAAATGTCTGCCTCTAAACTCCAAATATGCATGTAGAACACACTCAAGCTAAATGATTATTTAGTAATATTTGATTTTGGAAACAAAGTGAATTGTCTTCCAGGAACTGATCAGGAAATAATAAAAAAGGAGCATGAAAAGTAACTGCACAACTTTGTTCACTAAATAAGAGTAGGTATCTCAATATTTAAAATGCTTTGAAGAATCAAAAGAACAATATTGAGTATTTGAGAAGTAGTGGACGGGCATTTGAATTCAAAATTGAAAAGACAAATGAAAAAAATCTCTTTGGATGTTGTGTCTTCAGAAGTCTGATATCCTATCTCATAACTTGCATGAAGCACAATAGATCTTCAACCTATGTCTATTTTGGGGATACTATCACAGTCCTAGGTCACATGGCAATTTATTACTCTTCATTTCATACATAAAGCTTACTTTTTCCAAGGTCAACTGTACTATTTAATAAAAAGGAAATAAATTATCAGTTATTGAAAGGATATTTACACATATCATCTACAGAATTGTCTTGATTTAGAAGGATGCTACTGTTACATGTAATCACTGTTACTTTCAGACAATAACTAAATATTCTTAAGATAAAAATCATAATGTAATATAATACAATATAACATAACATAACATAACATAATAATGAAAACATTAAAACCAGAACAAAAGCAATCCAAATTCACTAAGTAAAAGGAATTTGGCAAGTTATAATTTCACTTTTAAATGTTTGCAAAGTACGTTGCTCTCTACCAAGAATACACTGAGGGAGAATGAGATTTTTCACTACAAAGTTTTGGTCAGTTCTGCACAACACATCATGACTAAAATACAAAGGTGTTCTCTGAATAACAAATTACGTTTTAGGCATACATGTCTCTCACCAGGCAATAAGGTCTCTCAAAATTGAACAAGGTCTTCAAACGGCCTTTGTAAAATAGTATTTTTCTTTAAATGATCCTAATATTTAGCAAAACTGGTGAATACATTGTTATTTTTGAACATGTCCTTATAAGATATACATAAGGTATTTATAAGAGAAGATTACCACGTATGTGTAACAATGTCACACTAAAAATATTCTTTAAAGTTCTAGTTCTCAATACATTCATTTACAATGAGAGAGAAAATGCTATTAATATCCTACAATTAGCCTAAAGAACCTGTGTTGCATGAGTTCAGAATCACCTGGTTGTTATAAGGTTAAGATTAAAATCAACTTGTAGAGAAGCAACATTTTCTTTCTTTCAGATCATATTATAATCTTCTATGTTTTATAACTCTGCAGATTACATTTTGTGGCTCATCTCCTATGGTCAGCATAGAGCAACTGAGAAATACAGAATTGTATTGCATATTTATTTCCCTTTCTATTTGCTGTGTGTTTCATATTTGGGAGAAATACCAGTACTTATTTGGGAAAAAAATACATATGAAGAATGGTTTCTATTTTATTTTAATGAAAATAATTTGTAATAGATCATTAAGAAGGAAAAACTCTGATACTCTCAACCGATGCATTTTCAAAATGCCTAACTATTTTATGAAGATTTGATCGATTTCAAGAGTTTTGAGCCACAAGACCTGCTTTTTGACTTGACGTGCAGTGAATTCTACATATACATCTGGGCGTTGAAACTTCTGTTGTGATTGCAAGATGTTAACTATTGTTATAACATGCAATTGTTTTGTAAGGTATCCTCAGTATTTGAAGTCAGTCTACCATCACATTTCAGGGAAGAAAATAACTCTCGAGCTAAAAGAATGTTCAAACTCAACCAAACTAAACTGGTTTCAAAAATATGGCCTAGAGGTTAATACTTTCACCTACAGGTTTAATACTCTCATTTCAGCTTGCCAAGCTATTGAACTGACAGTTAGTGCTAAGCATAATAATACAATATTATTCATGTATTCTTCTTAATAATATTAATTTCATAAAAAAAGCTTTAATAATTGCCTTATCTCTTTGATCACAAAAGGCAAAATATTGCATCTTACTTACATGTATCTGTATTTTCCATCTTTTTCATAAACCACAACAAATTAATTCTAAATAATGAAGACTTCACTTGGATGTATCTTAATTATCATTAAAAGTGTTACAGATATATCCCTGTTCATCCAATTTTACACATGGAATCTGAAACACAGTGAAGTCTGAGGGACATGCTTTATATTTCTGCACTACCAAAATTTTACCCTGAAGAAGAATTGCATGTTGACATTTTAAGTGCTGAAAATGTGCTCACCAAGCACTTAAAAAAACCCCAATGAATTTCTGGTTAAAAGAAATTCATACATAACAAAAGTGACCTCTGTTCAACTTTGAATAGGCTTTTTTATTATTATGAAATTTTCCTAAATTAATTTATGTAAGAGATAAAGTTTTCACAATTTGGATTTATTTTTTCCACAACACCAGAAATAGAAAATATATGGAAGTTGAAAATTGTATATCTTTCTATATCAGACATTGATCCAGAATTATAAAACTGATATAAATCCTAAACAACTGAAACTTTTGTATAAATTGCACCTTTCTTTTTTCACAATTTTTTATTTCCCATTGGCTTTTCATTGCTATTGATTCTTCAAGGAAATTTTTTATGTTTCATAAGGTGACAGGATTTCATACTAGGAAATTATAAGAAAATACCTTTATTCAAGATTTGCAATCTTTAAAAATTGGCAGCAATGTAACTGCAGTGAAACAAGGATTTTTTAACTGTGAAATATAAATATTAATATTAATTTCATATTTAATAAAAAAGTTTCTGCAAGAGAAAGCAGAAATAAATTAGATTTGTATTTACTAGAATTCACTTTAAGAATGTGAATTTGTTCTGAAAGCATGCTTATTAGTTTAGGTAAAATACATTACTCCATGGAAACTCCTTGTACTTTTACAGTAAGAATAACCAAGTCAAGGGGATAATTTTATTATTTCCAATAAAATTAATTTATATTTGAGCTAAATAAATTAAATAAAAGGATGACCAAATGACATGATTTAAATCACACTTTATTCTGTTGCTGATTTGCAAACGCAAAAAAAAAAAAATCCTTGGAAAGGAAACTGTATCAAAGTGGAATTTTGTTGTTAATATTCACTCAAATAAATAGACACTGCTTGTGTGAAATCACTTCTGCTTTTAGAGTAAGGTGTAGTAGGTGACACTATACTACAATGATACCACAAAAAAAAGTCATTCAGATAGACAGACTGATCAGCACACATTAGCTGCCTCATTTAAAAAGTAACCTGGGTGATCAGTCAGAAATGATTTAGCTTGTTTACTTTGCAAATTTGCCATTTATCAACAAGAATAGAACAAAGCAAAGAATAAGAGTCTGTGCTACATCAGTGGTTCTAACTCAACAATTGATGTACATCATATAATGACCATTTCTATGTCCATAGAAAATTAAACAGTGTATAACTTTGTTCTTCTCAGTATCTAGTACTTTGAAAGATTTTCTTGTATTCATTAAATTCTAGACCATTAATCTTTTTCACATAACAACAATGTATAATTGGAGTTGTAAAATTATTCTTCTAGTTTTATTAATGGACGGATAGAAATATGGAAAAATACCAGAAAATAATATCTAACTTAACAAAAGCATATGATTTCTTATTTGAAAGATGAAGATTTGTATTTCTTAGCACTAAATCTCAAGCAGTAATGTAAATGTTCAGTTTTTAACAAAAAAAAAAAAGTAAAAAATTGAGTGTGGTTTATGAAGGCTGACTGGCCAAGCAGCTGGAAGTCACAAATACTGAGAGCTGGTAGTCATGATTCTCTGAACTGTGACTTACAGTCATTGGACCCATCATTATTCATAACTGTTCTAACACATAGAAATATATGACCACCACTCGTGTTGTCTCCGCTCAGGGTCTAAAAGTAAAAATTAAAACTTAAGTTATTTCAGATAGAAATTCCTAGCTGGAGATTGTTATATAAGAGTTACCCAAGTGTTGCTAAGATCAACAGAAGTCATCATGTAGTTTATTAGAACTTCATAAAAGTTGCTCATCCAGGGAACATTGACCGGACACAGTGACTTCTTAAATTTATCAGCCCTCCCTGTTTTAGTCAAGAAAAGAAAAGCCTTTAAAGGTTTGTCATACTGCGGTGGCAGTGGGGAGGGAAAATTCTGGAAAAGACTGACAGCTGACAGATCACCCAAATTTGAAAAGCTAAAATTATCAGGCATTACTCGGTGACTCATGGGCTACCAAATTAACTATAATAATCACTCAGATTTCCAGATGTATAGGAACCTAGAATTTCTAGAAAATAGGCACTGAGCATATCTGAATCAACTGCTCTGTTCATATGATATAAAGTTGATCTGTAAATACAGAACAAACTTAATGCCTCTGTGACACTTCCTACATATGAAATCAATCATAGACTTACAATTTCAGGAATTTGACAAGAGAACCAGGAAGACATTTCTCAAGTTTTGTCACACAGATACAACACTGAAGGTTATTGTTTTAGCAGTTAAATCCGAAATTACAATTTAACTGATCAAATCAATAGATCTACACCAACTTACCACCTCAACACAGTGTCCTCAGAGGACAGTCAATGACTGGAGGATTAAAAGTGTAAGACTCTTCAAGATTTCCCTGAAAGAGAAAATGAAACATATTTTATTTGCATTTCTACAGTAACACAAATATATTCTGAAGGGTTCAAGAAGAAGAAAAAGTTAGTACAGTGACGATAACTAACTTCTGTAAACCGCTGTCATTGAAAGGCAGCAAACCAAAGTAGAATTTCTAGAGCAACTCTGATGTAAAACAGTCTAGTTTATAAATGGTCATACATTAAATAGTTTGGATCAGATGTTTTCTGATTAAAGTGTTCTGGATCAAATGTTTTCTGATTAAAGTGTTCATGAAACAATTCTGTTTTCAACCACTTTGTCTTAATTATAAGCACTTTCTTGCTATGTCACTGTGTTAGACCGACTCTTTTTAAATGCACCATTTTCATTGCAGAAATGAAGTTTCATGACTGAACTTATGTTATTAGCTCATTAAGTACACCAGGAATATTACCAAAACCTGTAGTACTCGCACATGCAGTATGTTAATCAGTAAATTATCTTAACAGTTTGTGGAAACAGAACTGTAGCCTTGCCCATAGTAAAGCTATCTGTTCACAGATCACAAACCAGTATCAATCTCTACCATATGGATATCCATTCTAACTCACTTATTTAACCCTTTCGCACTAAGATTACAGAGATTCTATAAACTACCCAAGGGAAAACTAATGACTGTGAAGTATACACTGAATGCAGGAATCATCTTTAGAGCATATATTTGTATGTCACTGTAGCAAGATACAAGTAAAGCAGTTGTGCTTCCCTTTCAGTTGTGCGTATCTTTATATTTTGCTTTTGAATGAGTTTGATTATCCATCCCCTAGCTCCACACTCATCTGATTTCACATTATTTGTGGCTTGGGAGGAAAAGATAATTGCTTTTGTGGCAATAGCATTTCTATCATGCAAAGATATTCCATTCTAAACTGACTTTTTCTTTTGTTTCTTCTTCATCTTATTCACACCTTCTTCCTTTTCTGCCTTTGTGGAATGCATTGGGCTGTTTACCCTTCAGGCAAGCAGCATATTTTGGTTGCCAAATACTCTTAAGTTATTTCATCATATGGAAATAGTCTAGGAAAATAATGGTCTATCTTTTTTTCTCTAATAACAGATTGCTTGAAGGGGAAAAAGCAAATAAAAGAAAAGCCTGATTGTTACTCTATTAATTAGGAAATTTCTGCTTTTTGGTGGGGCTGAGGTTAGTATTTTCATGCTGTATTAATTTGTTTATTGCTTCACCTGTGCCATCATCATAAGACCTCTTCTCTATAACATGATGGCTTTGTCCTTTCTCCCTTCTTGTTTTCTAGCTCTAACTTGCCTAAGTGTCTTCTCAAGTATGGATCTTTCCCTTCTTGAATTTTATGTACCTTAATTTGTCTCATGCACCCACCTTCCCAGTCTTCCATAAATACACAGTTGGTCAATTTTTTCACTCTTCTCTCTTTTAGTGAATAACAGTTCATGTAGCCTGACAGAGATACTCTCCTTCTCATCCTTCATGTGTTATCCTCTATGGGGCTTGATAACATTCTCACTTTCAGTACTTCCTTTTCCCATCTTTTGTCTCTGGAATACATGTTCCACTTAAAATACAATCATGAACAAAACAACAAAAGCAGCAGATTTTGGTCTTTACACTAGTCTGCATGTCTTGTAGACTTTATCCTGCCAGACTTCTCTCTTTGTTCTAAAAAACTTCTCCCAGAAACATAACTGAAACATGCACGGTGACAGTAAGAACAAGGTAATAATGCAGATGCACAAAGATTGTCAGTTTTTTAGTCTTTTGATCCCCTCTTAGATGCAGTGGACATTCAGCACACTTTCTAATCATTCATGGCATCCACAAAGAAGTTAATTTCTCACTATTGAGAAGTTTAGCTTAAATGAAGACAAGCAATAATGAAAAGGAAACACTTTGTTTTACCCAAAAATACAATAAACGTAACTGTCACTGTGAAGTATTTTATACTCTTAGTAGAAGGACTTTCTGTAAATCTATTGAATATTATTTTCCTCTGCAATGTTTTTCATATTCAAGGATCATCTCCTGCATGCTCAATAGTAGTGCATCCCAACAAGCAGGGAGTAAGACAAAAATGCCAGGGGGCCTGCATGGATGAACAAGCTGCTCTTGGCAAAACTTAAAGACAAAAAGGGAGCATATGAAACATTGAAACCTGGGAGGAATACAGACACATTGTATAAGCATGTAGAGATGCAGGTAGGAAAATCAAAGCCCAGGCATAGAATCTGATGAGGGATGTCAAAGGCAACAAGAAAGGCCTCTATATCAACAAGTAAAGGAAGACTAGTGAAAGTGTGGACCCACTGTTGAATGTGGCATGGAACATGATGAAACACGACATGGAAAAGGCTGAGATACTGCATGCCTTCTTTTCCTTGATCCTAACTAGTAAGACTGTCCTTCAGGCATCCCAAAGATTAGGGGAAAAGTTAGAGG
The DNA here is from genome assembly GCA_013398225.1 of Steatornis caripensis. NCBI lineage: Eukaryota > Metazoa > Chordata > Aves > Caprimulgiformes > Steatornithidae > Steatornis > Steatornis caripensis. Next base: position 46,827 of record VZSC01014177.1, on the reverse strand, counting down.
CCCATCAGGCCTTACCTCCATCTCTGGAAAGGTGATGGAGAGGTAATCCTGGAAACAATTTACTGGCAATTGACTGACAAGAAAAACACCGGGAGCAGTCAGCATGGATTCACCAAGGAGGAGTCATGCATAATAACCTTTTATGATGAAATGACAGGCTTGGTAGAAGAGGGGACATGGATGGATATTGCCTACCTAGACTTCCATGCAGCTTTTGACACTATGAACAGTAATGCTCTCACAGAGAAAGTGATGAAGTATGGGCTGGATGAGCAGATAGTGAGATCTACTAAAAATAGGCTAAACGTTTGAGTTGAGAGTATTTTGATCAGCAATACAAATTTTACTTGGAAAATACTATGTTCAGTGCCTCCATTAATAATCTTGAGTGAGATGGAGTACAGCCTCTGCAATTCTGCAGATGACACAGAACTGGGAGGAGCGGCTGATAGACCAGAGGCTTGTGCTGCCATCCAAAGAGATCCCACCAGGCTAGAGAAATGAGCTGACAGCAATCTCATGAATTTTAACAAGCTGAAGTTGAAAGCAGCTCTGCATAAATGGCCCTGGGGGTCCTTGTAGACACCAAGTTGAACATGAGCCAGCAATGTGCATTTGCCACAAAGAAGACTAAGATCTTCCTGGGGTGCAGTATGAGGAATGTTGCCAGCAGGTCAAGGGTGGTGATCCTTCCCTTTTATTCAGCACTGGTGAGACCAATCTGAAGTACTGAAGTACTTCTGGGCTCCTCAGTACAGAAGAGATACGGACATACTGGAAAGAAACAATGAAGCGCTATGAAGATACTGAAAGAACTGAGGCACCTCTCCTGTCAGGAAGGGCTGAGAGAGCTGAGACTGTTCAGCCTGGAGAAGAGAAGGCTCAGGGGGAAACTCATCAATGTATATAAATATCTGAAGTGAGAGTGCAAAGAAGATGGAGTCAGGCTCTTTTCTTTAGTGTTCAGTGACAGGACAAGAGGCAATGGGAACAAGGAAACACAGAAGGGACTGTCTGAACATCAGGACACAGATTTTTACTGTAAGGTTGACTGAACACTGGAGCAGTTTGCTTAGAAATGGCTGTGGAATCTCCATCCTTGGAAATATTATAAAGTCATCTGGACACGGTTCTGGGCAACCTGCTCTAAGCAGCTATGCTTGAGCAAGGAAGTTGGTCCAGATCCAATATCAACAATTCTGTGATTCAGTGATATTTTATTCATGACACTTAAAGCTTGTGGTTTTTCTACCAACCTAAGCATACTGTGATTTATAACCACCTTCCATCTTTTTCTATATCTCACTGGTGACATTCAGAAGTCACAATATTCCTAATGATTCAGGAAAAACAAAAAAGGCAATTAAATAGCAATAAAAACTTCAGGGGAAACTACTTTTGGTAGAATACAACAGTAGTTTCAGAGAAAAAAAGCTTTTTGAAATACACTGCACATGCAACACAAAGCAAGTTGTTAAAAATAGGCAGGTAGAGAACTTTTTCCCCCTAAAAATCACAACTATGTTAAGACTTAGTGACATTAAAGGAAATAATGAAGTTGCAGCAAAGCTTATTGATACCTCAGATTTTTTTTTACCGGGGAAAGCACGGCTAAGATATACCAAAAAAAGTCTATTTCCTGAAATAGGAAATAGTTCAAGAAAACGCCAATAAAGTATAAATGGCATGGTTTTAAAATGGCCTTTTCCTCCTGGATTTAAATTTAAGCATGCTCATGGATTTAGGCATTTATGACCTCCAAGTACCCAAGCATGCAGAAACACGGAAATCTTATCAGCAACATTCCTGAATATTCACAGAAGGTACAATACGATCTTGTTCCAAAACCCACTAAAATCAACAGGAATCTTCTAATAATCTCATTCAGTTTTGGCCTGGCCTTCCAGACTAACCATTTAATGAAGCACATGAGTGAAGATTCAGGGTATCACTATAGACTAAGAACCCATCTACTACAAAACAGAAAGTAAGTTAATTACACAGAGATTCTACACGTTGCAAATTTAGGAGTACTAGAACACTGTAAAGGAATGAGTAGTGGAAACTTTCTGATCGTGTACATCCTCCTTTGCAAAGTGAGCTTTACAAAAGAATAAAAACCACTCTCTTCTATTGTTTACAGGTTAAGGAAGTGAAAGTGGCAAAGTAGAAATATCCAACTGCCTACAAATTACTTTTCCAGCTACCGATCAAAGTTAACATTTGCCACCAAATATGAATATTTTACTCTGATATACCCTCAGATCAGATCAAAACAAATCCAAATTAATGTATTTTCTATTTTTTTATTTAAGCTTTGTGATTTCAGATGTGTATATGTAATTACAATAAGGTAATAATTACAACATAACTAGTTATTATAAATAGGTGTTACGTGTTTAATCCTATAACTGGATCTCTGGAATGTGCATCAGACTTTGGGTGATGAGCACTAAGGCTAGCAAAGAAGTTATAATTTGAGTTGCTCTATAAGAAATCTGTTATATTTCTATGCGTGGTAAATCATGTTTATACATATGTCCATCTTAAATTACTGTTTAACAGGTTGCATTTTGATCCTGACAGCCTAGTTATTCTGAATTCCTTCTCTTTTCTGTATCTGGAATGAAATAGAGCAGGAAGTAATCCTGAACTGAAACATTTGTTCCACTCCACTTCCCACTCACATTACATGCTTTCTGTGCAGAAGCAAGTACAAGATGGTTTGAAAATATAACAAAAATTCTTAATTAATAATGATTAATTCTACCTCTTGATTATCTACCAGAGGTCTTGGGAGTTTGAGGAGGTCCAGGCTGACTGGAAGCTAGCCAATGTTATTCCAATTTATATAAAGAGGGTGAGGGAAGACCCAGGGAACTACAGACCTGTTAGTCTAACCTCAGTTGATGGAAAAAATATGGAGAAGATCATACTGGGTGCTACTGAAAGGCATTTAAAGAATAATGCAATCACCAGGCACAGTCAACATCAGTTCATAAAGGGAAAGTCCTGTTTAACTAATTTGATATCCTTCTATAATAAGGTCACTCACCTAATGGATGAAGGGAAGGCAGTGGATGTAGTTTTTCTGGATTTTAGTAAGGCTTTTGATATTGTTTCTCACAGCATCATTCTGGACAATTTTTTCAACTGTGAGATGAGTGGTTACATGTTGTGCTAGGTGAAGAACTGACTGAAGGGCTGGGTTCAAAGAGTTGTAGTGAATGGGGCTACAACTAGCTGGCAACCAGTCACCAGCAGTGTTCTTTGGGGCTCTAATTCTAGGGCCAGTTCTGTTCAACATTTTAATTAATGATCTGAATGCAGAAGTTGAATGCACCATTAGCAAGTTTAATGATGATACCAAACCGGGAGGTGCTGCTGACTCTCTTGAGGACAGGAAGCCTTGAAGAGGGATCTAGATAGACTGGAGCCCCGGGTCATGGTTAATGGCATGAAATTTAACAACATCAAATGCTGGATTCTGCACCTTGGGCAGAGTCCTATTGGGCACAATTCTAAATTGGGAGAAGAATAGCTGGGGAGCAGTCCTGTAGAAAGTAATCTAGGAATGCTGGTTGACAGTAGACTTAATATGAGTCATAATTGTGCCCTGGCAGCCAAGAGGGAAAACTGTGTTCTGGGGTGCATTAAACACAGTCAAAAGAGGTGATTATCCCACTATGTTTAGCATTAGTGCAGTCTCATCTGTGTATTGTTTGCAGTTCTGGGCCCCACAATTTAAGAAGGATGTTAATGTACTTACTGCTTCCAGAGGAAGGCAACAAAGCTGGTGACAGGGCTGGAAGACATGTCCTGGCATGAGCAGCTGAGGACTCTGGACTTGTCTAGTTTGGAGAAAAGGAGGCTGAGGGGTGACCTCATTGTTCTCTACAGCTTTCTGAGGATGTGAAGTAGAGAGGGATTTGCTGATCTCTTCACCCTGGGATTCAGTGATAGGACTCATGGGAGTGGTTCGAAGCTGTGCCAGGGGAGGTTTAGACTAGACTTAAGAAAACATTTCTGTAATGAGAGGTTGTTCAAACACTGAAAAAGGCTTCCTAGAGAGGTGGTTGATTCCCCAAGCCTGTCAGTGTTTAAGAGGCATTTGGACAATGCCCTTAATAACATGCTTTAACTTTTGATCAGCTCTGAAATGGTCAGGCAGTTGGACTAGTTGATCATTGTAGGTCCCTTCCAACTGGAACTATTCTATTCCACAGGAGCAACAGCAAGATCTGTATGATGTTCATTCTTCTCATAGGCCTGAATTATCATCTGCATTTGAGTAAATCTAAAGAGCAACAGCCCTTTTTCCATGTGCAGTCAACTTCTGAGACCTCCATCAGCCCCTGGCATGCTGCCCAGTTCTGTAGGTGATCTGTCACAGCAGGAAGAACATGGGCAGTGGCCAAGTCACAGGGGAGTTGGTGACATGACCAGCACAGGACAGATGTCTCCTGGCTGCCAGGAACACCTGGGACTGACTGCCTTGGCTTGAGTCTGGGAGAGGCCTGGGCAGGGATTGCCAATGGTGACCAAGGGTGGCTGCTGCTGTTGCTTGTTCATACTGTCCTGTATTTCACAACCTCAGGCCCAGACAGGGACACAAATAGAACATGGTGCAGTCCTATCTCATCCTTCCTCAGCCACTCAGCCAGAGATTTCTGCAGCTTTTTACAAAGCCGTTGACTTAAGGACAAGTACACACAGTCCCAGTCTGCACCCCAGCACAGTCTCACAGGCAGCTAGAAGCTACCCACAGTCAAGGACAAGCGGAGCTCCATGACACCTGCTTTCTTTGTCTGAAACTTACCTTGAAATAAATTTTTGATTTATGAACCCTCTGGCTGGTTCTTCTAGGTTGGGGGCGGAGGTGGGGGGAGTGGACAGGGAACGTTTTGGGCCTTTTTTTGTGTAACAAGAGCCAGGATTTACTAAAGCTGGCAGCATGCATATAGCAATGGTAAATGGTGTCTTAATGCCCATTTGCTTTGCTTCCAAGATGACACCTGAGATCTCCCTTTCTCCCAACCTTAAATCTAACTTGCTTAAGTCATTGATTCTTCAATCCAATATCAGCAGATAAACAGAGGGAGTTTCTTCATGAACTTTACAACTTTTTATAGGCATTTAGCTATTATTCCGGAGATAACATAATTACTTCAGAATGCGATCCAATCATCTGATGTCAAACTGCATGCCAGATAAAAATATAATGTACCCATGAAATGGAATAACTGTAAATTCCTTCTGAATTATCACTTAAAATGTATGTCCTTTATTTCCTGTTACTACAGGAAGTATTGATCAATCACTTTTCCTTACAAGTTGGATACTTTTTTTAAGTGAACTATAATTTTAAAAAAAATTTAAAGTTATAATTCTAAGATACATGCTTAGTTATGCTAACTTTCTCTAAAAGTAGGAAGAACTAAAATTCCAGTGTTTTTATATGCTAGATGAATACAATTCTCCTTTCTTGGTATTATAAAACATTTATGTTTATGTAAAACATTTCAAATTGATAACATGCACCTATTAATATATAGCTTTTTAGTAAAAAACTTCTATCCACTTTGCACAGTAATAATAAGCATATGCTCTCCTCCTTATGTTGTAATCAAGTGAAATACTATGACTATTCGTTTGGTGGCTCATTTCTAATATTCAAATTCTTTTAAAATCTGTCAATTTTTTTTTTCTGATCAAATCATTATTTTTGTATTATATTTTCAAAGATATATTTAAGTAAAATTCAGGTTTAAAATTGAAAATTTCAATATTGCTTTCAGTATGATAAAGTAATCTTCTATATGAAGACACATTTTCTGCATTTTCTATACGAAGACACATTTTTCTGCCAAAACTGTATTGTCTTGAACCCTTCTCTAACACATGGGTTGGATTTCTCACTAATTCTGATTTTAAAAATTTACAGTCATAAGAAACTAGTGTTAGTTACAAATTATATATAAGAAGACAAGTTCCTCCAAATCTCAGAATAATAAAGTTCTGTACCTTCTCTGGGATAGAAAGAGTGATGTTAAAAGTAGGTACTTTTCAACTAGCTTTTTGTGTTTTTTTTTTTTACGAGAATCTAAAGCGATGCAGACTTTCAGTGTATTTGTTGCAGTGTGATTACATTTAAGAATATGAAACAACTTCAGATATGAAAAAAAATTATTGCATATCCCAAAGCTGACTCCAACCTTGTTGTATGGTACTAAATTTAGCTCACAATTTCATAGTTGTGTCAAGTCACTTAAACATGGAACAAGGAAAGATACCTTTCGCTCTTAGGTAACTAGAGAACAGTGCATTGCAATCCAAAGCCAAACAAAACAAAAACCAACCCTGTATAGCTGTCCTGAAAGCTACAGATACTGTATTTTTGAAACTTTCACATCTCCTACTTTCTTATTATAAGCTTTCAAGAAAAACCAAAATATTTCAGATTCTTTATTACTATTGGCGACCGAAAAATTAAACTGGAAAGATCTCAACTTTAGCTCTAAAATGTGCCAGATACTACCTAAGTGTTGATTCTCTGTGCTGCTACCTCTCACCCACTGAGGAAGAATCCATTATTCTGAACTGGTATGTAAATTTGCAGATTTTTTTTCCTCGTTAAAAGTAAAGAAATGTAAAGTAGTATAAACTGCAAGGAAAGTGTATCGGTGTGTGTGGAGCATTTATTTAATAAGATTGTGCAATGACTTCAAATGTGGTGAAACAAGGTTGTATACAACAACGGACTGAATCAATCTTTTTGAAGTCAGGAGCGTTTCAGTATCAGCTGTATTTTCCACAATATAGCTGGAAGCAGAATCAATAGAAATACACAAATGATAAGAGATGTATGTTTTTAGTGCCAAAGGCTGAATGACATGGTTCAAATGACTACCTTGAGTACAAATTTTGTTACATTTTAACATTGTGTGTACAGCAGAGATTTCTTAGGCTGATGCTATGTGCTGGTTAGCATTTCCTTTATGTTTATAATATAATCAATTAGCTTTTTTTACATAAGTTACATAATTAATCATCACATCATAGGAATGCGATTGAGCAATATGAACTCATAAAATATGTCCTGAAAAGCTGATGCACTGCCCATTGCCCCTTTTTATAAACACATGTAATTAGAAGATTCTTTGTGAATTAATGCACTCTTTTATCAGTATCCTTTGTAACCCTAAACTATGTTTTATAGCTGTTTGTATTGAGTTGCTTGCTCCAAGTACGTGGGTTTTCATCACTTGAAAATTATTAACCTGTCCAGTTCACCACTGCTGAAAAACTTTCTTAATGTTCAGTGTAATTTCCCTTTCTGTTAATACTGCTATTTTTCTTCAAGTATTCTTTAAAAACACTCCAGTGCTTCCAACCAAAGGAAGTAAAACTGATACATAAAATATATTCTAAATATCCTATTTACTAAGCACAAGTAAACTCCATTTTAAATGGATTCTTTGTCATTTTCTTGAAGAATAATGAACACATTCTGCGTACATTTAAAACAAAGAGAAAAAAAAGAGAGAGAAGAGTTAGAGAGCCGAGTCATAAAAAGAGAAGTAAGAAGAAAAACAAATTAGGATGAACCATTGCAAAATTGTAGTAGTGGGATACAAGTTTGACAAGACTAACTTTTTCCTGTATTTGGTGGGGAGGGGGCGGTGTCTTCCCCTCCCCCCCTCTGTTTATTTCTACCTACCTCCCTGTGGCAATAATTTCCCTGTTAGGGCTCATTTAATTCTCAGCTCAGTATCATTAAAGGTATCAGTATATCAGCATAGATATGAGTCTAAATCACAGATTATAAAACCTCAAAAATTGCCAAGATCAACAGCACAGCTGAATATCATAAGGTAGCTCTGGAAACTCCTCTGTTTTCCTAAACTTGCAGACACAGAAAAATCTCCATTACTTAGTAAGTGGCCATTTTTAACTTAAAAGGGAAAAAAAAAAGAAAGAAAGGAAAAAAAAAATCCTTCCTAGGAAGAGAATCATGAATTACAGTACTATAAATATCAAGAGGATGATATTGCAACACACTCCCAAAGGATCAACAGGCTGGTCCCTTCTTCAGAAAAATATTACTTATAAAATATCTGTGATATTTTTCACAAAAATATTTCCTCTCCCAAACACTCTCTTGTGTCTCCAGAACATTTATTTCCTGCCTCTAAGTATAAAATATATGAAAGTGAATGTCGTAGCCCCCAAACCTTCTAAGTCTGTGTCACACAGTGTCACAAGCTCTGGAGAGAAGAGACATAGACTGTGCCAAGTGGCTGCCAGCAGATTTTGGAGACAGGCTGTTCTGTTAGACTCTGTGTGTGACCATGGTCAGGCCTCTCCCAGGTTTGTCATTGATAAATGGGGATGACAGTCTTCTGCTATGTCACTGACATGCCATGTAAATAAATTCATTGAAGAATCCTGTGAAACCATGTGAATCTGTGTGAATGAACATTATTCATTTCAATTTGACCTCATTAAGGCTAATTCTCTATGGTTGTCCTTTAGTAGTCTTCTTCATAATCACTCTTGTATTGAAATTATGGAAATTGACTTTTATTGTATTTCATGCCTTAGGTATGCAAAACTAAGTTACCAGAGAAAAGAGAATATGTCCTCCTGTCATGTTATTCTGCCTTCTCCAATATCACTCCCCTGACACTCAGTCAATGAGTCTAGAGAGCTCAGCACTGAAACTTAAGACAAAAGGGTCTTATTTTCTGCAAGTTTAACTGTTTGATTCCAGCCTGATGAATGTCATACCACCACAGAGAAAGGGGCAGAAGCACGTGATTTGAGACTTTTCTTTCAATGGTAACTAGATTATAGGTTGCTTTTTCCACAATGCTAAAAAGCATTCTTGGGTATTTGGAAATCATGTTCAGGGACAGACAAGAGAGCTCTCCAACAACTGCACAGCCTATGAGGACAAATGAGATTGTAGTCAAGTCAGATTTTTGTCAAGGGAATCTCTTTAAATGGTGTGGTTGTGCACCTGGATATGGCACAGAGTAGCAGATGAGGTGCTAGATGGACTTAGGAGTCATGAACAAGAAAGCACTTGCATGGTCAAGAAAAGGCAGACATACAACAAAACAAAAAGTAGTGAGAAGAGAAGGAGTCAAGTAATTCTTACAGATAGTCAATGTGGTACAAACAACTGTCATGCTGAGGTATTCTAGATTTGAGTAACTTCATTTAGTTGCTGGAAATTGTTTAATTGCATCAACGCAGTATTGTCCATAACATTAGCTATCTTCAGATTTAGATTATAAAAAATATGTACAAAACCTCTAAAAATGGAAGCACTGAAAAAATGAGAATGTTGCTTTCATTATAAGCAGAGTGAGGCAACTAGAAGTTGAATCTTCTCCAGACTAGATGTACTTAGCCTGAATTAGACTAAGTGTCAGAGAGAAGGTTCAACACTTCTGTCATTTCACTAAAAAATATCTTTGAAAGTAAAGACCATATAAAGCTTTGGTATATACCTAGAACTGTCCCTTCATAGTGATTTTCTTTTTCAGCATAGAATTGGAAAATGTGATTTTTATTTAGAAAATTTATTTGGCAGAGATTGTACTGTCAGAAGTTGCTTGCTTATTAAGAGCAATTTTTCCTTGTTGATATGATAATCACTCTCAAGATCTGTGAGTACACAGAAAGTGTTTACTGACTTCTTTAGAAATATGATGAAAGTCAAAGTAAGATGCACTACAAAGAGTGTGAAAAATATGTATTGCTCAAGGGAAGTTCATAGTGCAATACTCCTTATCCAATTATTTGGTTTTATTCAAGAAAGAGCACCAGGAGATGTATCTTTGCCTACAAAGAGTAATGTGTCAGAGGAGGAAAAATATCCATCCCTCAAATTAAAACACGTAAGTGTGAATAATTATATCAAAGTCAGGAATTTTAACATATAGCAAATCTGAGGTCTAATTTAGCTCAATCTGTTTCATTAGAGAAAAAGAATGCTAAGTTCTGCAAAAATGCTAGATAAGCCAGGGAGAAAGAAATTTGGTGTAAAGTGGCCAGAGAATAATTCCCATTTCTAGAGAGAATGGGAAAAGAGATCACCATGTAGATGTACAAGAAGAGTACTGAAATAGATTGATTTAGGTTTTTGTATCTAATGTGTTTAATAATGTTTTTTGCTCTTAAACACATTTCTCTGAATACTTTCCTGATCCTACATTCATGGTCAATTCAGGCCATTCAAGGTCACTTGGATATTAGTCCAGAAAGCTGGCAGCAGTTGACAAAGCTAAGAGTTGTATTTGCATTTGGAGATGTGGGGACAGCCTCTTAAGACTTCTCACTTGCCTAATCTCATTTTCACCAACAGACTGAAATGCAGTATCTCTCTTAGGGCATGGCACAAGCAGGCAGCCTTCCAGGAATAACTTTACAGCCAAGTAAATCAATGTTTCTCCTCCCGTAAAGTCATTCTCAGTAGTATTGCTATTTAGAGACACCACAACAAAGAATAATACCAAGAAACACAGCATTGCCCCAGTGGGAATGTAGTAGCACAGGAAGCAAAATAGAGGGGTTTCAGGCTGCTGTTTGGTAAAGATTTAATCTCTAATAAACAGGCCCCTGCGGAGAGATAAAATGTAAATGTGTTTGACTCTTTTTCACCTATTAGAATGGCATCAGAACCTATTTACCTTGCATTTGACAAAATTTGCCAATTTCTATTCCAATGTTGTTGCAAACCCAAGCTGTAAAAAGAACTCCTAAACTGTAGGAATAAAAATACTAGGGCAGAATCACCTGCCTTGCTCTATTAATATGTTAGTAATATTGATACAAATCTTAGTATTTGTTTTTTATGAGACAGAAATTCCTGGCAGACTTAACAACGGGCTAAGGCAAAAGCAGCAGGGAGGGCCAACCCAGGACATCAAGGCCCAGGGCAGTCCTTAAAGCCTGGCCAGATGTAGGCTTCTGCCCCTGTCCAGGGCCACTGAGGTCCTGCCAGAGCCTGCCCCACCACCTACTGCCCCTGGCAGGCCTGGGCCACAACCGCCCTGCCCATCCCCTTGCTGCATTGCTGCAGGAGGGGCCCAGCCTCCTTGGTCCCCTTGGCTCCTTCCCCACCACGGGGCTGCACCACACAGGGAGGGCTCTGCCCAACCTGGTGTGTCCCCAGCTCCCGGCTTGTTCACCCATGTGTGGCCCCACTCCCACAGCACCTTCGTGAACCCCAAGCTGTGGATGGAGGCCAGGCTCTAAGGCCACTATGTGGTGGATAAGCCCCACAGCTGTGCCAGTGGCTGCCCCACAGCTTCCCAGACTGGGTGCCATGGGGCCAGAACTCACAGCAGTGCTAGAGGCCACAGTCAGAGACCATGGGGCCTTGCCCCACAGTTTTGCCGATGTTTTCCTGTGTGACTTCCCTAAAGCTAGGTGCAGTGGGGCCTGACTGGGACCTGGGGCTGTTGCCACAGCTACAGCTGAGCTGAAGGTCATCAATTTCGTCTTTCCCTCTGGTCCCTGACACCAGGATTCTCTGGGTTGACTCTTCTGCCTCCACCCCTGCAACCTCTGGAGCCTTCTCTTACCTGTGTCCCTCACCTTAGCTCCATATTCCTGCCTGGTTCTGTGACTTTGTCACAGTCCCCTGCTCCTGCCCAGGCTCTCGTTGCTGCTGCAAAATGGAACACATCGAATTTAAAAGTGATGTTCATTCTTTGTAGAGTTGGAACAGGTATTTCCCCCTTGCCAAGAGTTTAAATTGCTAGCTCCTTTTGAAATACAAAAGAATTTTCTCAAGTGTTAATATTTTGATCACGATCTTGCTTCTGCAGTGAATAATTTACCTTAGGCTTTTTGTTCAGCTATTTCTGATATTTGGAAAAATATCACACAATGTTAAGGGGAAACAATTTTTTTTTCAGCAACTTGTCTCTTAATTGTTCTGCTAGAAAGCACTGTAGAATTAATTCCCATATTAACTTTACATTTTTACAAAGCCTTTAATATACTGTCTAGTCTGTAAATTTTCTAAAGTGGAAACTGTTGACACACTTTTTTCTCAGAGTACCAGGCACAAAAGACATTACAGCAAAACCGACTTTTTTATGTGAGTTAACTCATTGTGTCTTGGAGAAAACAGTATTTTCAATAATTTGCTCTGTGTTTGCAATAAAGCTAAAAGGTATTATTTTATAAACCCCACCAATCTTCTTAGTATAATTAAGAATTTACTAAATGAAATGTATATATAAATTGACTTGTTACTACCCTACTTTTTTTTTTATCTTATTTAAAAATAATCTGTTTCTACGGCTTTCTAATTCTGCTGTCTTACTGGCTCCTTTGTATATCTAATTCATGCAAGTAGCACTCGATACCATTTGGCATTTATGAAAATAACATAATACCGCATAGAAATTATTCAACAATTCCTATAACATAATAAGGAAAATCTTCCAATAATCAACCAATTATGTCACCCAAATGCTACAAAACAGGCATTGGTAAGCTGAAAAGTCATAAGAAGAAATGGAGCAGGAGGAGAAACCACAAATCAAACCCTGGAAAATTTGCAGTTATTTCTTCTGGTCATACATCAAGAATGAGTTATAAAATCCACCCTTGAAAAAGAACTACAGTAAGCCTTTCCCTTTGTGCTGATTCTACTTTTTCTGTAAGTCGAGAACTATGGTCTAAATAAAACACCTGAGGGTACAGATAATGTCTAATATGTACATACCCAGAAAGTTATATTGTGGAGAAAATAAAAGAAATACATATGTATGTCTTGAATGTACTACTGTTATAAAACATAGTGCATTTTTCAAAAATGCAAATATATGCTTGATATTCCCCACCACAGAAACTGTTGATGAGTGTTAGAAAATTGAGATCTCCACTTTAAGTTGTTTGAAGCCATCATATAGTCCTGTACCTGCTAAGTGAGGCCAAAGTTCCCAAAGACAGGTTTTCAAAAGCAAAGCCAAAGTGTTCTTCTACCTACTCCAGTCTTCTCACATCATGTCAAAACAACATCTTCTCTCTCTAACTCATTTGGAATATAACACATTTCTACAGGCAGTTGGTACAGGTGATCTTAGACCATAAGCAATGGCAAATGCAGTTTAAAAGCAAAAGGGCCAGGAAT
>VZSC01014177.1:10600-33475 GCA_013398225.1 Steatornis caripensis | reverse complement strand
AGGAATCTTCCAAAGTCTTCTGAACAGGTGCAGCAAGCAAAGCACATTTTTCTTTATGGAAAATAAAAATAATGAAAAAAGAAAACTAACTATTAAACATTAATGTTCATGTTACAAAAAGGTATAAAGTTAGAAAAGATTATTCTGTGGTTGCCAGTGCACTTTTAGTGATTCCCTTCCCATAATACATCCATTCTGCATACAATATAGCTAAAAAACTGTCCGACATCAGGTAACTGAAAGCTCTTTCATAGTACTTTTATACAAATTTCTGGTTTTTAATGCAAGTCCTTTAATGATATTTGGTAAATAGATACAATATCCTTTCATACTGGAAGAAAAATGAAAACTCTTCAGCGGATAAAATGCTTTGCAGTATTAACTGTCATGTTGAAATCTGGATTATAGTTGCATTGGTTGAAAGTAAGCACAACATTTTTTCTCTCTCATATTTGTTGCTAAGAAAATCAGAGTAAGTGAGAATTCTCTTAGACTTCAGTTTCATTAGGGTTTATGTACAAGTTCTTTAAATGTCTAATAACAAGGAAATTGGTAGCAATGGCAATATTATATATATAATCCCTTGATTATATACGTATCTTTGATGCTTCTTATGTGTAAAAATAATTTAATTGTAGTCAGCTATATTTAGATCCTAAAAAGTCTTACTCTTGTACTAAGATATAGTTAAACAAAGAGTTCCATTGCAGAAGGATTATTTGCGTGATGAAGTCTATGCAGTGCTGAATAAGCCGTAGGATAGAGCCACAGGTAATTGCTATCTATCTCAGTAGTTGCACTGATTTTTCAGCAGGAGGAGAAAAGAATTCACTGTAACACTTTTTGTAAAGGCAGATTTAAAATAAAATCAGTCCCTTATTCATAAGAAGCTGCAGCATACACTGAATTTCAGTTAATTGGCATCTTTCTAAATAGTTTGTTTCACTTGAACATGAAGATATTGTCATCTTTTGTGACTCAAGAAGAATGTCTGAGCAAGACCCTCCTTTAGGGAAACTGTATCCTGTCCAATACCACTTATACTTCAAATGTGTCAAGTAAGTAGAATAGCTAGGAATGACAAGTCCACTGCAAGGAAATCCTTACAGATGCTGGATAAAAGCCAGACTAGCTTCAGGTTCTTGCAGATGAAAAGTTAACTTAAGCAGTGCAGCCTTGTCACCTAAATGCAGAGTTAACTACAACTTTGATACACCTTCATTTATCTGAATTATCAGTGCAGCAAACTTATTATGATGTAGGAGTTAGATGCCTCTTGTCTTGGCCATTTTCAGGTTACTTAGTGATACCTGTTTTGCTTGGACTTCTTGAAAATTAAAACTGAAAAAAAATAGCGTGTGTAAGCAATTCAGCCATCAGCTGGAAAAAAAAATAGTTTCTGCTTAGGATGGCTAGAAATTTTCAGTCATACTTGGGGTAGGTGGAGAGTTACTGCCATCTGCTGGAAGGATTCCTTCCCTGATTCAACTTCAAAATAAACATGTGAATGGGGTTTTTATGAGCAAAGTAATGAAAGATTAAAAATCTTACCATTGCTGAAATTTAATTGCATAACACTTGTGTAACAGTCTAAATTCTAATTATTCTGATGGCACAAAAACTGTAAAAATATGAAAATATAAACCTAAATCTCCTTACAGTCCAATGCCTGAATGAGGGACTGGGTGACTGAACCAGACTGATAAACATGAACTAGAGGGAATAAATCCTCCCAAAAGTGGGACATGAGAAGATGCAAGGGAAGGAGAAATTAAAGACGAAGAGGTCTCTGTGGACAACCATTTGTTTAATTTTGTAGCATATATTTCAATACTACTGTTTTATTCATGAATAGATGTAAAAATATTATTTTAGGAATAAAAAAAAATTAAAAGGCAACTGTTATGAATAGGTAGCAGGGGCCTCACACTGAGTACTCAGCTTTCTGTAAGAGTTGGTAGTTCCAGAAAAAAAAAAATTAAAAAAAAAACAAACCCAAAGCACATGCTCATTTTGTACTCCTGCTAGGAGACTTCTGTTCAGGTAATAAAATACAAATCAGTAGCTAGCATTGCAAAGTCGTGTTGATGTTGAATGTAATCGGTAACATGTAGTTTACACAACATTCGGCACTTTTGAAGAGCTTTTCTGTCTTCATTCTCAGTTCTGTTTCAGCTATGTATGGTTCTAAATCCAGACAACACTGAGTACTCTTTTCCAGCTAAAGGCCTTTAAAAATCAATTTCATATCAGCCTGCTGAAGATTGCAAAGCAGTCAAGTTAGATGTTGAATAGTTCAGACTGAACTGTGGTAAGAACATCAGTACTCAGCTTCACACATTTGCAAGTCTAAACCAGAATGCCCATAGGCACATAAATTCTATCAAGAAAGAGAGGATTTCATGGTTAGTCTCTATTTGCTGTCTTGAGGCTAGCAGAACTCTACTGATATTGTCACTACATTAATCTATTTTCATTTTGTTGGAAATTAATAAAACTGGGGATAAACTGCAATGAAGGATGGAGTGGAAATGGGACCAGCTAGGATGAGGAAATCAAGCCAATTGAACCACTTGGAAATACTGAGACGGGATAAAGAGGTGCAGTGTGTAGTGGTTGGCTAACTAAAGAAAGAAGAATAGAGAGGAAACTATGATTACATAGTTAAATGATAGATTGATTTCAGACTATCATGCCTGAAATATTTCTGTACCAAGAAAACTTGCACCAAACAATATTCAAACTGTATGGTGAAGCATTTATTTTCTCCTGGGCTGAGGGTTTACATTTCACGTCTCTTACATCTCATCGCATTGACCATTTCAAAGTTGCAAATAGCTGTTGTTACATTCAGCACACTGTAATTTCAATTCCAGTGATTATTTATGGAGTCCTAACTTTAACTTTGTCTTTATGTCCAGCGTCCATTACCCTGGTACCAACAGCTTTAAAGTGACTGACACAGATGAGATGTGCTGGGAGATCTCTTTTAAATGCACACACAAAGACACATATCCTCTCATTTTGTCTGTTTATTCTGATGAGCAAGAGCAATTATGTTTTTCCTTTGCATGAGCTGGGTTCTGTAAAGTCCAAAATTTGCAGTTATTTTTCCATGATTGGCAGTTTCCTGTGCACTGAGTGTATACATCGTATTCTCATGCCTCTACAGGGCCACACTATTTTTTTCTAGGTGTTATTTGGACAATTGCAGAGAAAAGCATTTCTCAAAAAATGGAATGCATTTTAAGGGGAAGAAATGTAGAACAATAATGCTGAAGGAGTATACAAGCTACCTGAAGCAATGACACTGATGTCATTGTGATACATTCTAGGAGACTAAGCAGAAAGCTAAACAAACTCAATTCTGCCAGCCCATAAATTCCTCTGAACAAAAGAGTTATTTGCTTAGCACGGGACTCAGGACCTGACAAAAGCAAGACGGGTTGTGGAGACTCCCCTAAACTTCATCAAGGAATGTCTTAAACATTCACAAGTGACAAACTTTGTTTGATAAGAGGAGCTAAAGACTGATAGAGGTAACATCCTGCCTCAGAAGGTGCCAAACGCCGACTAATTGCCCAAGCATCAGGGGGAGATTGCAACCACTGAGTCAATTCATGCTGTGATGAGCTAATTTACATAGCAAGCGAGACTAATTAACAAACAACAGATGAATGCTGGGTGCCGCCCAGGTGCAAAGCTTTTGGAGGAGGCGGCTCAGGTTAGGGGATGAGAGTAAAAGGGGACAGAGGATAACATCAGGCTGGGGAAAAAACTTCTGGACACAGACCAGAGACCCCCGTTGGCTGGGCCAACTCTGGAACCTGGGCTGGTGGTCTTGTACTTCTCTCATTAAAATTGATGTTTGTGCATGGATTGTAATTGTTTTAATTGTTTTACCTTAATCTGCCCCTAGAAGATCAAACCTGAGTCACCTCTGCCTCCTCTTTGGTGGGATGTTACATATGGTGCTGGGGCTAACAGGAGACAAGGACATGAAAAGCAGAGATCACTTGTATTGAAGGGACAATAGGAAGATGTATGAGAAATGAGGTACAGAAACCTACATGTAACTTTTATGATCAAAATTCCTACATACAGGATAAGTTGTTAACCTTAATTGTAACTATATTTTTCTGATGTCTAGAAGACCTAAGAAGAGATTACATGTCAAAAGTACATTCAGATTCAACACATACATAAACAAATCTTATACAAACCTTTTGTCTAGAAATGTCAAATGATCAAAAGCTTTGGAAAAACATCTTCTTTGTAATTTAGTGTCACATTGTAGAGAATCTGTGACACACTTTTACAAGAAGTTGAGAAGAATCAGTCTGGACAAAGTTATTCCTTGTAAGTACATGTAAAAAATATACAAGGCATGTTCTATCTATTATAGCATAAGTAACTTCTCACATTGTACAATAGCTTTTTGTTTAGTTCCTGTGTCCAATCTATTCTGCAAAGGGCTTAGACCTACTAGAAGGCATGCATGAATTATTAAAACAAATCAACAAAGTATTAAATAGCATTGATGTCTGTTAATAAAATCGATGTATTTTCCTTAAATATTTTTTAAATAATAAATAAATAAATAAATGATTTTACTTTTATGACCTGTTTCTTCCCCGAAAGAAGATGCACCTCTAAACAGCATATGTTTCACTGTCCTTGCTTCTCAGTATAGTAGAAGCAATATTTTGTAATACTTCCCTCAGTAAAGTAAGTTCCTTCTACTTACACTGAGATTGTCTATACTCTCTGATCTTAGCCATCTCCTTTAATACTAAAGAGAATAAGGCAAACATGCTGACTTGCTAAAGCCACTAGTCTGTGCTGTTGTATAAGAAATCTATTTTATAGGCAATTTCTTAAAAATAGTTGCATTAGTTTTTATAAGCATGGTTTTGTATTGTTAAATAATACCTACTTAATCTTTTAGAGCTGAATTAAGTTTCAGCTTTTATTTTCCAAGCATCTGCTATATCCTGTCAATCTTGAGTTAGAAAGTGTATCATATTCAAAATATCAAATATATTTTAGTTCTTTGATCTTTTACTAGGAATAAATAATTGTATTAATCTAATTGAGGTATTGAATCTTTAAGCTTTCAATACCTAGATGCTCTCTCTTACAATTAAAATGTGCAATGGGAAGAACAGTATTTTGTCATATAGATGTTAATGTAGAGAAAAGAAAAAAAAAGACAGCAAGCAACAACTAACAGAACTAATTTATTTCTGAATGTTACATGCAGTCTACACTTAAATAGTCTTTGTAGACTACTTAATGATTATGGATAAGGATTAAGTTAAATCTTCAAAAGCATGTTAATGCTACTTAGAAATTATCTTCCACTATAATACTGATGTTTTCAGAGGCAGGGGGGGAAAAAGTCCCTAAAGGATATGTCTAGTACGTTTTAAAGGGATCAACCCCATCCCAGAAGTAAAAACATTATTGATATACTAACTATAACCAAAAGATTGTTTTTTTTTTCTTTACAAGAATGTTAAACCAATTCTTGCTGCATTTTAACAGCAGATTTATAATGGAGAATATAGAATATTTTTGTTATGTGTCTTTTGGCTTTACTCTTTCTTTTTCTCCATATGGACCTGTATCATCTTTATTAGAAAATAAGGCACCACTAAAAAGTTATAAATCTCAAATATTTTTTCTTCTTCCCAATTAAAAACATTATTTTTATGTTCTACCATAAAGTAAATTCATTGCTAATAACACCTGTGAGAAGCTTCACAGAAGGGCTAGCCTGCAACTGTTTTCTATTATTATCTGCTCCACTCAACCAGATTGATATCTAATATCAAAGATTGATATCTAATATCAGACATAGATAAAGATAAAGATAGCCTATTCTTGATGCAATGGATTTTATATCTACAATATTTATACTCTATAACCATTTTCATTTACTGTCTAAGTTATCTTTGAGTGTGAAGAATATAATTCCTAGAGTATAACAGCAGCATTTTATTTATGTTTCAATTTTTAGTTTTGAAATAATAAAAATCAAATATAACCTTTAAGATCATAATCCCAGCAAATTTGTGTGCTGATCAGATGCATGTCAATTCAGCAGGACCATTAGACTTTTCTGTCACACTCACATTTTGATTCATGTGTCACAGAAACACAGTATCACAAGATACTCTCTATCTAGTTAAATTGTATACACTGTACAAACCTCATACTTTCTTTTTCCAGAACTACAGCACTTCCTGCCACACAGAGCCTTGCCTTTAGCACTTTAATAAGCTCAAATTATAGGCAACCAATCTGAAGCATTTTTCAGGTAATAAGCAGATCAAATATTCATGAACATGGGTAATTCAGTTTTAAATATCCATGGACAGTTTGTTTCCATGGATATTTTACTACCCCTACATTGCTGAACGTGGCATGAGCCGGAGAAGTGTTTAATCATTTTATAGCAGCAATGTAATTTTAAGTGCGTCAGTGCAAACTCAACTTGCATATAATTTGGGTACTGTCAGCTGTTTAGCAGCCTTACTCGCATAGTATCTATATAGGGAGTTCATTTCAATCCCCAAAAATCTAAAAGTAAGTGATCCATGAATTTTTTTATGTCTTAATTCTTTGTGATAATTATAGTTGGTATTCACAGGACTGAATTGCAAACATATTTATTATTAAAAAAAAAGCATTATGGTCTTTAAGGTTTTGATTGACATAGAGAGTCTAATAAAGAAGTCAGAAGAAAAACTCTCAATCTGTCTCTTGCCATGCATCAATTTAATGGCAGGAATTCCTATAGTCTGTTTACATTCCATTTCCAATGCAGGACATCAAGGAGAAATGTTGATGCATGGGGAGGTTTAGCTACATGAGTCCCATTTAACTTTAAATGTGTCATGCTGGAAATACTCTCTATCTACTTGAAATAAATACACATATGCTCTAGTGATATCCATGTGGAAAAGTGAACAAAATATTTTGGTTTATTTCTCATTATTCTACTCTGACTTCATTGGTAATAAATCTAATTTCCACAAGTCAAGTCTGGTTTGCCTGTAGTGGTAATGGATGAGTGATCTCTCCCTGTCCTTATCACAACCCATGAGCCCTTGGTTATATTTTGTCTCCCCTGTCCATCTGAAGAGGGAAGTGCTAGAGTGGCTTTGGTAGGCAACTGTGCTCCAGCCAAGGTCAACCCACTATACTATACATACAGCTACCCTTTTTAAAAGGCTTAGATGTTAGTTTAATACCACTTTAGAAGGTCTTAAACACTGGAAATATAACATCTGTAATTGAATGGGAAATTCATAAGCTGGGATGTTACTGAATTTCTAAGGACTCAACACACTGAGGTCTTAGACCCCTCAGAGTCCTCTGAAGTAAATGAGGGTATAAGGCTTTCAATTCTATCTGAGGTCAGGACGTTCAATGTTACTGGAACAAAGCAAAAACATCGATTTTGTTTGCCTTGACAATATATGTAATTCTAAGCAAAACTAAATTAAAGAGGTGTTTTAAGTAATCTGCTGCACGATAATGAAGTATTACATGCAAAATATACCAAAAAGCCACCTGGATTTTACCCAAGCAGATTTTAACAGTTACAGGTTTGCTATATGCTGGTCACACTTTAAGTCATGTGACAGTTACATACATGGCAGTTATTAGATGTGGTAAAATTCATTCCTTTAATACAATAGCCTTAGTTTTAAGATATAAGTCTGCAAAGAAGTTCAAAATTCATGTAGAGGCAGCTCAGAACATTGTCCATGGTAGCAATTATACGAATTGTAATGCAATGTGTATATATTCATATTCTTTCTCTTACATTATATTTCGTGAATTTTCTCACCAATGTAACAAATTAGTTTCCAGCATTCTATACCTGTAAAAATGAGACTGACAGGCATTTGTTAATATTCCTTGAATGAAGATTAGCAATGTCAGATTTCAATTGCAATTCTTAGCCGTTAAACTGTTTAGAAACGAAAGAGCATATCCAGTTGGCCAGTACATGACCCTGCACTGGCTGAATTTTCCGTCTTACTCAAGCCATTTCTCTGCCTGTCCAATGCCTCTGTCCCAGAGGCACAGACAGAGGCAGTGTCTTAAGAAATTTACATTGTGTTTTATTGAAAGAGACCATCATATCACTTTTAACAAGTTCTTTACTACTGACTTTTGACCTTCAAGACTCGTGACTAGCAATGAGAAATAATGAAATCTATAATGCAGTGGCATAATAAAGTAACCTGACACTATCCAGATTTTTCTATTGTCAGGTACCATGCTGTGTAAACTACTGCCTTTGTGCATTACTTTTTTCACTCCAACACTAAACTGCTTATTTCTCTAGGTATCATATTTTGTCATTACTAAGCTGCTCTTTTTGGATCAAATCCATCACAGGTAAACCTGCACAGATGCATGCCTCTGTGCATCCCACTGCTGGTCTCCAGCTCTTGATGGCTAGTTGCTAATATTTAGCAGTTTTTTCAATATATTCAAAATAAGTTGTATGTCTTTCACAATGTTCCAAGAGCAGGGAACATGGGAGGGGAAAAAACAAGAAAACATTTCTAGCCATGAGGATGAGCATGTATAGTTTATTATGGTACTCCATCCTCAAGTCTCATTATTGAAACGAAATCCTCCATCTCCACTTTACCTCCCAATCCATTAACATGTGTTTTATCTCCTTGTTTCTTTACAAAAATTAAGATGAGAAAGTACGTTTTTAGCTATTAATCAGACACAAGAGAAAGGCATTAAAACTGTTTCTGCAAAATAACAGATTCTACATTTCTCAAACATCATACACCACAGGTGTAATAACTGTATAAAATAGCAATCACAATATGATCCAGAAAAGAAAACAAAATCTATAGGGCAAACCACAGCAATATGAAATTGATTAAAAAAACCCAAATTAGTGAAAGGTAGAAACGGAGATAAAATACTGGCCTCAGTAACAAAAGGCAAAACTATTCTAGGTTTTGCTGAGACAAAGATTCCAACTTTTGCTTTCTGGAAGCTGCTGTTAGGAATGTTTCCCCAAAGGACTGAGATACAGAAGGATTGGTGTAACTCTGGTATCGGAAGCTAGAATGGACAGACCCAGTTTTAGGATTGAAGTCCTAGAGCTAAGAGACTTTTGTGCCATTGCAGTTGTTCAGTATGTCTCAAAAAAAACCCTCAAAACTAAAAAAAAACCCCAGTTTAAATTAGGTAGATCAGGAAAACGCATCCTTCAGCTGTGGCTGAAGGCTGAAGGTTGAAACAGCCCACCATCCAGTCCCCAGAATAGATGCAAAGCAACAGTTGCATAGTTGGCAGTAATATAATGCCTGCATCTTGTTTGTTATTTCAGCTGTATGTAGCATAATAAATTATGTCAACATTACAATGTTGTGTGCTTTTTTCTTTCTTTTTTTTTTTTTTTTTTTTGTTATCAGAGAAACATTGCTCTCATTTTTCTGCACAGGTTAAATAAAATTTGCACTAAGAAACATCCTCAGCAGATAGAAAATGACCTTGCACTTGTGGCAACTAAACTCTGCCGTGGATTGGGTCCCAACAGGGTAGATCAAGATTAAATTCTTCTTGTATCATTACTGTTCTTTTCTATTACATCTAGGTGCACAGTGTAGACCTGATACATCATTGAATGCTGAAAGCTCAGTAACATTAACAGAATTGGAGTCTGGTGGTTAATGACTTCTAAATCTCCTGCAATATTCATTCTTTTCCCCCTCCTTGACTCCTTTTTATCCATTTGTTCCTGCTTCTTAAACTATTGTTTTAACTGCTTTCCTTTTTTTAATCAGTATGTAGTGAAGAATACTTGCCCTTTCTTACTGATATGTGCGATGTACCCAGAATATTCAAGACCTGGTACAAATTTACAAAGATTACTTTGTGGATAGAGAATATCCAGAATAACATCCACAGCCAAAGAATGCTTAATATAAAATCATTTGCTTAGTGAAAGGAGTAATGGAAAAACACAAACAGCCATGATAATTAATTTTCCTACTTAATGGTCTGAGAATGATAAAATAATTTTGGTTGGAAGGTGCTGTGGGAGGTCTCTAGCCCAACCTCCTTTTTACAGCAGAGTTGATCCTTAGTTCAGACCAGGTTGCTCAGGGCTTTGTCCAGTTGTGTCTTGAAAATCTCTGAGGATGTAAAAGACATGTCTCTGGGCAGCCTGTTCCACTCCTGGGCTGTCCTCCTGGAGGAATGGCTTCTCCTGAACGCCAGCCTGAGCCTGTCATGTTTTAGTTTGTGCCACTGTCTTTCAACTTCCCACCACGCATTGCTGTACAGAGCCCAGCTACATCGCCTCCATCCTCTCCCAATGGTGGTGGGGATGTTGTTGGACTCCCCTGAAGCCATCCTTTCTCCCAGCTGAAGCAGTCTCAATCCCATAGCCTTTCTTCACAGGTCAGGTGCTCTGGGTCCCATCAACTCAGTGGCACCCCCTGAACTAGCTCCAATTTGTCCATGTCCTTCCCATTTGGAGGGTCAAAACTGAATGTAATATCCAGATGTGGCCTAATGAATGCAGAGCAGAAAAGGATAATCCCTCCACTTAATGTCCTCGTTCAGCCGCTATTCATAAAGCCCAGACTACTGTTGGACTTTGCTGCCAGGTTGCACTGCAGACTTCATATTATTGTATTACAGCCATAGTTCCAAAATATTAGTGTGGATATCTTGATCAAATTTTCCATTGTGTTCTTTTTTTCTTTAAAACATATAAGTTACACTGATAAATTTTAATCACTTTTCTGCAGTCAGTGACACTGCAATTTTCTTTCCCTATGTCAAGCAACACCATATTACTTCTACATCACAAACTCCATAATCCTTCTCTAAATCTTCAGTTAAAATGATCATTACTGTCTTATATGTGTTGTACTATTTCACTTTCATCTAATTCACTCTTAGAAAATCATCCCTTTTTCCCACGTAAAAACATTACAGGTACCCTGAACTATTTTCCAGTTACCTACAACTTACAAAGTCATGCAATGATAAGTACTTAATTTGTTTTTTTATTTTTAATATCAGTAGTGATTATCTGTATAAAAACCCAATCTTGTCACATTATTGTCATTTGCCACTCAATAAAATGATCAAAATCTATAGCATCTGTTAAAATCTTGAGGAAAATGGTACGTGAATATAAAAAAAAAGAAAAGTAAAAAAACCCATATCTGTATGAATTTGAATATTCACTATAACAATGTGTAAGGGTTTATATTATAAGCTGTAAAGAATAGAATAAAAACTAAAATAAATTCTGGAGCAGTGTTAGCATGTACCTTACATCTGTCTACAGACAGGAGAGATATAGCCAATGCCTGCTTTTCACAGAAATCAGATATAATTACATTTAAAAAGTCACGTAAAAATTGAAGCCAAAAACTCTGGTCACTTAGGATCTAACATTTATTACAGTGAAGGTTCTACTTCCTAAATAATTATGAATTTTACAAGGATAACATAACTAGCACAATATCGAAGTTACATCACAGAGATAATACTATTTAGTATGCCATCCTTGATTTTGATAGCTGAAAGATGCTGTTTCCCAAGCACATTTTGAACAGTCACTTTAGAGCAATACGTTTCACCTCATCATAGGTTCCAATATTTTTTCTTCTCTTCTGAAGAAAGATACAAAAATAAGGCTTTGTACCATATGTAATCTTCTCATTATCTGCCACTTACAAAGTTTGTTAATGTTGCTTTAAATTGACATACAATCTTTAAAATTTGTAAAGGATCTTCAAAAAGAGAATTCACATCAGTTCTATTTTTCTTTTCCTTCTATTTGGTTTACTCAAACAATTTACCTTTAAGTTTATATAGACTCATCTTTGTGGAACAGACCACTGTATCTGAAAGAACTTCTACTAATTACCCATGTAGATTCTCCTGAAACAGATACTGAAATGTAAACAAGCTGGTGTCACAAACATCCTGAAATGGTGGTGTGTGTCTAGTGAAAGATTTCTCATTAAATACTGGACAGACTCTCTGTGCATTTCAGTATTATCAGAGGCCACTCTTGGCTTCATTAAGTACAAAGGTAAGAAAAAAAGTCAAAAATTAGACTGAATACTTAATGTTGTGAAAATGTTTCAAGTGTGAGTAGACACAGCATCATCATTGAAGATGAACATGCTTTATTGCATTATTACATAGTAATGTTTCTCCTAAATATTTTTAGCATGCATAACATTTTCATTTATACTTCAAATCATCTATATCTGCCATAAAGCTACCCTGAGATGTATGTGTGAAAATAGTCTCTATTTTTCTTAGGCTTATGGACTCTGTGTGTGTAGAAAATCCTGTGGGGAAGGGCTATTTTCAGAAAACTGTCTGTCTGTTTAAAAGATGCCAGTGCACTGAGCCTTGGGACAGTACGGCAGGTAGAAAAATGTGATTCCATCAAAAAGTTACTGAAGAAAAGGTTAGTTATTATGTACATGGTGGTTAACAATCCCTTTGATCCAGTACGTTGCTATGCAGGCACAAGGGTCTGTCCATGCAGATTGTATTTCAGGAGCCCTAAAACACAGCCAAGAAGGTTCAAGAAGTTCATTTCTGTAGCCTTCATTTAAGCAAAATCAGCACTGAAATTGACTGGATGATGTGGATCTAAGAATTTAATGTTTTCTTATTTAGCCCAAGATTTTTTAAAAAGGCGATTTGAATTAAATATTGCTAATGGTAGAGTCACTTGAAGAAAAAGTAACTAAGACTTGTGATATTGCAACATACCATGAATTTCAGAGGAAGTAAAGTTCCTTCTTCATTCAAGATTTATGAATGTTAGTAATGCAAAAAAAAGCACATTTCACATCTACAGAGTTACAGTTTTAAACAAGTAATGGAAGTTAATGAAACATGCAATGTTGTTGCAATATTTGTGTCAGTCTGATTTCTAGTTCTGCCTAGTTTCCAGGCAGAACTTTCTCAGCATGTTGTAAAGTGTTCATAAAATGATGTCTAGAATTTCACAACAGAATAAAACCACATGTATGACCAAATTGTGCCACTTTGTGGATCCACTCTCATAAGTGTGAAATTTTTGTTTATGTCTTTAGTGCACAAGGGCAGTGTAAATGGCATAAGTTGTTTTTGTCCTCCAGAGTATATACAGAGGTGTTGATCGATCTGCTTGGGGGTGAACTTTTGCTTTGGCACATTCTACAACCTAAAAGAGGTTGATGATTCAGAAATCTGTAACATTATTACTTTATTGATCACTTAGTTTTTTGACCATTTTCTTTGTTTTAATAATTCTGTTCTTCAGTACATTAAAAAAAAAAAAAAACCTCTGGTAATTTATTTCTAGTATTAAAATGGGTGGAAGAAGGAAAGCTCACCAGACAGTCCTAATTTCCTTTAAAATAATAAAAGAATGAAGACATTTTCTCAGTTTTGCTTCAACTAGGCAACAGAAGAGGAGGTGATGGCATACTCAGCAGCTAACCTACTCACTAATATACCAGATGTTTCAGCTCAAAAATAAAATGTTATGACAATATCACACCTTTAAAAAGAACAGTCATCACCATCATCAGAAAGGACGGGTATTGCAGAAATAAAAAATCCTACTTTGTGGCCTAGAGAAAGCAGAACAAGGAAGAAGACCCGACTTCATACTTCCAGCGTTGCTTCAGGAACTGACTGACAGTGAAATGCCAGAGTTAAGTACTCAGGGATGGAAAATTTGAAGGTGTACCATCTGTGCAAACAAGTAACCCTTGGTGTACCAAATAAATAAGATCTGTTCCAAACAGTCAAGGCAGTAGACTCACAATTTTCCTTTCTGTTTTTTTAAATCTTGATGTTTATCAGACTGGATGATGTTACAAGGTTCTTAATAGAAAAAAGTCAAAAATGTTAGGCATACAGCCTCATTATGGACTCTCCTCCTTTGTCCTGAACCACCTAGGCATTTTGCTACCATCAGCAGATTTTAGATAAATATCTTTTGGGCTGGTACTTCACAAAAAATAAAACCAAAAAACCCTCCAAAAAAACTATGAATTATACAAATAATTATTTTTTTCACATAGGTCTAACAGCGGATAAAATGCCAAAATCTATACTCACGCATCTGCTTTTGCGAAGCACCCTAATACTTTAAAACTTCACAGCTTTTGCTAAGGTCTGCCTGGATTATTTCTTCATTTTTGCCAATAATTGCTATCAAAGCATGGGTATCATCGAACTGATATTGTTCAACTCCTACGGTTCATGGGAAAATATTAGTGCTTTTATCAGAAAGGCTGTTAAAAAGGGATGCATAGTTCCCAACAATTTAATGAGTTTTAACAGATCATTTCACAGGTCATTTTTGATCTAGAATAAAGTTATTCTTATTTGTTATTTTCAAGGACTCTGGACAATTTTAATTTTTACATGGTAAATAAGACTGTGTTTCCTTTCATCATGACTGTACGCATTTTGAGCAGACAGACCTTTCTTGGTTTTACATGCACAAGTAGTTATGAGTAGCACCTACCTTGTCAGCACAACTGACATCTTTGTGGCTGAAGAGGGAACAGTTGGGTCAGAAACCTTCAGTAAAACCATTTTGTATCAGTGGTTGGGTACTCCCACACAAGAATTTCCAAATGAGCTAATTACTCATTTCAAGGCATCAGTGGAAAGTCATTGCTCCTGAAAATTTTATAACTGTTTATTTCCTTTTCTTCTCTTATCTGAACATCAAATGCTCCCTGAACTTGAAAGAATCCCAGCTGCTCATTCTTCCTAGCAGGTTACTGAAGAGATTCAAAGCTGTACAAGTTGAAAGGCTCCCTTTCTGTCTCTCCTGTAGCCCAGGAAAAAGAGTTTCCTGATCAATACACTGCCTAAAAAGTCTAACGGAATTTTCACAATGTGTGGACATACTTGCTTAATTTCCTGGGGTTTTAGGGGTTGAGATTTTTTACCATTACGCTTTTGTTTTTACTCAGTAAAGAGAATCTTCCTCTTCTGCTGTTTATAATCCAGACTGCACACAAAATAGCACAGGTAACATGTCTTTAGTTCAAATCACAGCACTCAGCATTCCTACTGTTCCCACAAAAACAGATACAGATTTACAGAATGCTTTTCATTTTTATTCAACCAGTACTCATTTAATGCTTTGTGAAGACACACACCTTCAGCAGCTTTACGCTTAGAGTACATCCGTAACTGTTAACCTCCACTATCCTTACTGCACTTCAGGTGGCACAAGACTACTTGTAACAATTTTCTATAGGTCACTCCTACCATACCTTTGGTTGATTCAGGATTATATTAGAACATACAAGACAAAATATTTCTAATCCCTTGGGATGACACCTATTACATATTCTTAATAAGAATGTATTCTTTTCTATGAAAGTAGTCTTTCATAAGACCTTGAAATGAGCAAACCAATTTCACAGCAGAATCTCCTCCATCCTTTCTTGATCATCATGAAACCATCTCCCCGTATCCCTCCTTTGCAAGATAACAAAAGATGAGCATACCAAGTCAACAGAGTTGATAGTCAGTATCCAGTTTGGGAGGAGGGAGGGGGGAGTTAGGGAAGGGAGTTATGAGTCCATTTTGTGCCTGCTCCCACCCTCTGACCCGATAAATCCAGGAGAGACACAATTAAAGTTTAGAACTCTGGTTGGAAAAGCTTATTTGCTTTCTTATCTTTCTCTATATCTATAGGTTTTCCTGATTTAGCAGACATGCTTAGGATACTTTCTTGTACAAAATCAGAAAGTATGTCTGTTCCGGCTAAGAACATTAGAATAGACTGTATGCTAAGCATCTAGGGAGTGCTGAAAGATTTAAAAGCTAAGAAAAACTTTAGCACACTTTGACAGATTACTTCCAGCCATAAAAACAACTTTGAGGTAAGAATTAACCTATTTATAATTCTGTTCAGTGATAATAGTCTTATTTCAGTTAATTCTTAGGAAACTACATACAAATGAGATAATACAGGAAGTCAGGTACAATGTTAACTATAGAACCTGATGTGACTACATATCACTTAACAGGATTTTATTCACCTTCATTTGCATAAAAGACTGGTCACTTGATTTCTGCATATAACAAAATATGCACTGGTAGAAATTGGTATGTAACAATAAATTGTGGGGAAAAAAAGTCAAAATTGCTCAGCAACAAGAAATCTGAATGTAGAGGTGGAAATAAAGTCGTAGTATGCATCACGTTCTCCAGGCTTACATAAGAGTTTGGATTTCATTTGAAATTCTAACTTGAACCGTCATTGAACTGTCACCAAATTCTCCCTTGATCTAGTTCTGGAAAAAAAAAAATCATATTTCTGTTACGTTTACAAAAAGAGTCACATTTTTTAAAAGTACAAATATCACTAAAAGAAGAATTAATCCTGCTGTATGCATGAACATGTACAAACAATTCAAAAAAGATGTTTGATGCCAAGAAGAGCAGTGGAACACTTTTTTCATCTTTAGTGTATAGGTATTTGGAGAGCAATTCTATACTCTTTAATTTATGCAGAATGACTCACTGAAGTCAAAAGGATTTATAGTGAGCAAATAATTTACAGCAGTAAACTGCATTTACTGATAAATGTTTGACTGAGTTTAAAATCAGACAATGAATTACTACCACCTTCATACTCAAACTTCTTGCAAAATTAGGTGCTTGAATGGCAGCAACTTTTCTTCTTAAATTATGCTAAAATTTCAAAACAAAACAAAATCTCAAAGGAGAGCAATTCACAGAAAATGCAAATGTATTTCTACTACCTTGAAACAAAACTTTCAGAAAAAAGGTGATCTGAAATTTTGCATACCGTTCTTTTTCCATACTTATATTAAAAAAAATTCCTCCTATTATGCAAAGTAAAAAAATAACTTTTTCCCTTGAAGTTTCTTCTAACACTTCGCAGTAAGATAACTAAAGTAAATTCTATCCTGGTTTCTAAAACACTTTTTTTTTTCTCCTTCTTTTTCTTCTCCCCTCCCCACCCTGTTCCTGAACTACTCAGCTTCATACTAGATCCTTTTTGTCTCTCCTTCTCTCTGGAGTGTCATGAACATCTAATTTACAGCTAGGTGAACTAACAAGATATTGGACCTATGTCTCTCTGGAATCTACTCATGCATTTCTCCCTAGAATCTAAAGTATAGATATGTCTTATAAACACTGACAAGGATAGTTTTTCATGATAATAGAGAAAAATAATTTCAGAAAAATTTATCTAATTTCCCTGAAGACTATTGACCTAACAGTCATGAAAACAATATACTGGGAACATTAAGATCCAATTTAACATCTCTTCAACAGGCTGAGTACTGGTATATAATCTTAATGTGAACAAAAGAACCGCGTTAAATGGATGCAGTTGGTGAGGGGTGCTTTCATTTGAGTTAATGTTTAAATATGATCTGAGTAATCAAAGCTCACCCTACCTGGAAGACTCCATAATCTAATTCATGACAAAATGAGATGTAACTTTGTACCTCATATTGAATTATTAGCTTGACTGAAAGAAAGCAAGCACCAAATTTAAAAATACATTATCTTTACTACTTTACAGCGTGGTGAATTCCTTCATTCTGTTGATATGAAAAACATCTATATAACTAGACAAAAGCAAACCAAAAAAATCCACCAGATTTTTTGGTAGTTTCTTTTTTCTTGGTATAACATGACCTGCTTTTTGAAGTTGTTTATGTTATGGATAATTTCACAGATAATTGTTCTTTTGTGAATGATCATCATATCATACCTTGTTTCCACAGCTTGATACAGAGAATGCTTTGTTCTGTAATGAGCAGCAAAGCCAGAAGAAGCTATGTCTGTTCTCTAGGCCAATTTGAAAAATGTTGATGCAGCTAGCATTGTTATAACTGAAATGTACCCTGTATTTTCCAGTTCAGCACTACCTTTTAACACTAGTTAAAACTAAATGAACATCAGATACATCTTTCTAGGTTATAATATATATAATATATATAATTATATATATATATATAGTCTAGAGTTCTGTTCCCTGGATGAAAATAGGTTTCACTTTTCAAGATTTTATCTTTTCAAGATTTTTATTTTTTTATGATTAATTTTGAAATGGAAATTCTCTAGAACTCTCAGGATTTGAAGAAAATAGCAAAATGTCCTAATTCAACTAATAGTTAACTCATCTTCCTGCTCCATCCTTTCTAAAAAGTCTGTATCCCTCCACTGCAACACTCCAATCATCTGAGCCATTCCACTGCATCACCATGATTCCAGCAAGATCAAACTCCTAGCAAGATCGCTAAGTTCCCATGTTTCTTCCCCCTGCCACATTGATGCATGGACATTTCAGAAAGGCACTCCAGCGTTCTCATTTCCCAGAAAGTGCTTAGGAGAGACAAAAAGTATTGTGGGATTTTGTACAGCATTTTAAAAGTGAGTCATGACATATACAATAAGTTTCAGACAATTTTCCCACAGCTTTTCTGAAATAAACAGAATTTTAATTCAATTTACATAAAACATAAGAACTGGTTATTGTAATTTCCAGATTGTGTTAAAATTTCTTATTGGATTCATACTTCAATTTCAGAAAGAACAGAAATTCTATATGCAAACCAAAAAGAGCTACCTTTTACCAGTAGAGTTCAAATATTTACTGAGCTAAGTCACTATATTTGTAGTCCGAGTTTATGTTCCAATAGATTAAGTTCTTTGTTACTAATTTTTTAATAAACATTGATTCCAACTTGTGTCTTTAATTCCCATGAGTCAGGCAGCAATTTATTTGTATAATAAACATTATATTGCTAGATACTTTTGTCTCATGAAGACTTTCTGTGGAAAACGTACATTACTTACTTTTCATTATACACCAGCACTAAAAGCAAAGCTCTGATACAAGATACAAAAAACCTATAGTCCTTATATAAGCAAAACTTCTACTGAGGTCCAGAGAGTTTGCTTATGGAGTGAATGTCAAAGCCTTATAAGTGGAACCATTTAATTCCCAGTTACTTGCAGTGAAGTTATATATGTTGCAGACTAACTGCGCTAACTGACCCAGTGCATTACCACTTTTGGTCTGATAAAGCTTAACGTTCAGCTACAGCCTAGTACCTAGGTGTACTGTTAAGCAAACATGCAGAGCATGAACATCCCAACATGCAGTCCAAGCTAATAGTTCCTCTATGACTCAGAATGCTGCAGGCAAGAAGGTATAAAAATGGAGAAGAAAAGCCAGAAAAATATGACAGACCTACCACTGAACTGATGTGATAATTACTGAGCTAACTTGTACCATACTCCACACATTTTTCATAGTACTAGGATTTCCCTCTCCCCTCTTTCACCCACCCCCCATTATTCAGGGCATGAGATCCTGCTTGACTTCAGTCAAGGGAGTTTACAATATTTCATAATAAATTGAAAACAAATAAATCCATTCAGAGAAAATATTTTCTCTTCTATGGTGGATTGAATGTCTGAAGATACAAAAACATCTTAATCTAATTTTCACTTTCTGATATTAATAATTCTTGTCATATTATAAGAGATATTTATAATCACATTTGGTTTACGTAAAATGAGAGTTTGTATAGCTGATTCCTCAACTGGAACTGCAGTAAGAAATTTAAACATGGATCTTACAGTAGCAGACTTCTGTGATGAAAGTAACTTAGTTTTCAAGACTTGAAGAGTTTAAAAATATGATTTGACAACTAGCACTGAAAGTTTTCAAGCCAGTTCCACTTCCATAAAAAGTGTAAAAATTTTTTATTATGCATTCATAATCATGACTTCTTCATGTGAAGGGGAATTAGCAATCCTGATTTATTTGTCATTACAAAGAACTGTCTGGTTTTTAAAATGCTACGCTTTAGTTCTATATTCACTTCAATGCTAAACACAGTGAAGAGTTTATATTCAGGAAGGACTAGTAACATTTCTGAGCAAATTGCTACATACTTTATTCAGTGTGCACACAGGCATCCAGATACTATCTGCAATCTGAGATACTGTAATTTTCATCAGGTAAATAGTATGATTGACTTCAAGATCTACATCAAAAAATTAAGCGTGATCTTAAGGTTATACTAAAGCTCAGACCTACTGATAATTCCTGCTATTAAGCTCTGTAGCTTAGCTCCTTACAGCAATCCAGAACATTACTGAGCAGTCAGCCCACATTTCAGGCATTAAGCCAACCTCATACCTGCAGCACGTCCTCCTACCACAACCCTTACCTGCATATATTTGGAACTCTGGTGCACATAAGGTGTTTATTGATGGAAAGTCAGCTCCTATTTCCCATTTCCTGACGTTCAACTTGTTTGTTCCCTGACTCGGTAGCATCTGAAGGAAATTTCTTAAAAGTGTATGTTCAGTTCTGCTTAGGAATATCTAAGATTAGCCCTAAATTTCAGGACATTGCAC
Organism: Steatornis caripensis; assembly: GCA_013398225.1. NCBI lineage: Eukaryota > Metazoa > Chordata > Aves > Caprimulgiformes > Steatornithidae > Steatornis > Steatornis caripensis. The sequence goes on along the minus strand of VZSC01014177.1, from coordinate 13,003 downwards.
AGCTGCAGTCAACAGTTTTGAGGATTTTGTTTTAGCAAGTGCCTGCATTTATAACCATGTTTCGTGCTAGAATGTATCAAGTCAGACCTTCTGTGTATTTTAATTTTGGAAACTTCTATTAAAATTTCCCTAATGTGGAGAAACATTATATTCTGTTATGCTTCTGCAGCATGATGTCTGAAGTATCTTTTTATCTCACATTTAATAACACAAAAAATGTACTCCTTCAAATATGAAACACGTTTGGTTAAAACCCGGCAGAAATGTGCTGATGTCTTAAATCAACTCTTCTTCCCCTCAAGCTGAGAATAAAAAAATTTTGGTCTATGTTCAGTTAACAAAAATCATCCCAATTTTTTTTGTTTATAATTTAATAAAATTGGTTATATGTTTCTTATTCTTATTTCTATACTGAAATCAAAGCATACCTCAGACATAATTGTAATTCATATAAAAAAAGGAATGTAGTTGACAATAATTTATATTTTTTTTTTAAATTGAGCCACAGATGTTATGCAACTTGACTACTAAGAAGCAGAGTATACATTAGTTTATTGACAACATACAATGCCAATACCCAGCATGGAAATTATATTATGATTTAGTTCTAGCTGTTTAAAACTACAGTAATGGGAACAGAAACAATAGAATCTGGCTAGTATGAGAACATGTTTCCCCACTAATAGCTGTCTAAGAAGTACTTAGATACAAAAGCGAAAACTGAGAATGATTAATCTGAAATTCTTATTGGCACTTTTTCCAGTCATTCATGACAAACTGCGTATGTGTCTAAATTACATGTTTATATAAAATGATGAAAAGCTGTAGAGCAATGTTAGGCATTTTAAAATATAACCACTTGAAGTCTTTACATACCTTGCAGCTACTATTTGTGAGAATATTTCCAGAGGATTTTAAAAATTGTGGTATTGTCCCAAATTTACATGAAGTTTGCTCTAAGAAAAAGGACATTCAGGTATCCATCTTGTAACTTGCTATAATATGTCCATACATGCTGCAGCCTGGAGTTACGTTTGATGAGATTTTCTTTGTGAGCAAATAAAATTCAGAAAACATTTGTACTGATAGATGAAGAAGGAGTCAATGTATAAAACTTGAAGAATTTACTAATAAGTACCATGAAATTGTATCAGTTTTATTATCATCAGTATTAAAGTTGAAATTGAAAAAAAAAAAGAGAGAGTCAATATTCTGCTAGGTCTTGCTAAAAAGCTGGTTGAAGTGGAATATCTATGAACTCAGGAATGCAGATCTTACTGACTGTGATCACTAATGTCAAAATTAATTGGACGTTCTGGAACAATACCAAAACAACATGGAGAAATGAATTAGGAGAAAAAACATGAACTGGAACAAAAAACCTTAGTACTTCAATGGATCTTTGGGTCACAGAGTCACTCCCCTAGAACCAAAAGTAACCACAAAAGATAGAAACTCAAAAAACTGTCATCTTAACACAAAGCTGTGTTTCGGATTGCACTATATTTTATTAGAATGCTGTTCCAGGATTTTATCAAGCTTCTTTTTATCTCCAGGAAAAACCTATTAATGGCCGGTATTTTTGTTCTTACATTAACAGTGTGTTGTTTTATATATTTACATGCACTTCACCCTGTCTCTCTAGTCTTCCACTACCTTTCCACCATACATAGAAAGAAAAGATGTTCCCTTTCAGTTTTTGTTTTATAGGGCTAACTAGGCAAGATTTTCTATTTTCTCTTTTAAAATGAGCAAAGCTAAGACTTTGACTGTATACATTCTATTTTGAATTCTTAATTTTTGATATCATGTACATTTAATTTTCATATAAATTTTTCTCACAGGTTGTGTTTTCCTAGAGAGGGATACTGGGGATTCCTAGGAATACTCAGTAATTCAGCAGTACTGCCAATATGAAGCATTTTATCAATTATTTTAGATGGTTTATTTTATAAGATGCCAGAATACTCTTATATTGATATGATTATTTACTGTTCTGTTGAGGAGTTTTTAGTTTAGAGTAAATAGTAATTGCTTTGTAAACCATATTTTATGCAGTGCCCAATTTAAGTTACTATTTTTCATTATTATTTTCACAAATATATTTTAGTTTTCAATGTGATTATTAGGCATAATTGGCCCTAATGCTTTCTTGGAAGTATTTTCACAGATCATAAATGTTATTTGACAAAGTATTATTTTTATGAACTGAGACCTAAGGAATAGAAAGTGTAAAAATCAATCTACCAACCTACCAAACATAGCTATCACTGAACAGAGTTATTAGTGGCTTGACTTCATGAGGGGAAATTGGTCAAGACAGTCTGAAAGGCTATTTTGCATGCAGAGTTCCATTTCTAGTTATGTACCATGCTGAAACATAACTGAAGATGACAAAATTTT
>VZSC01014176.1:24381-34464 GCA_013398225.1 Steatornis caripensis | reverse complement strand
GCTGTGCTGCCATTCAGCGTGACCTGGACAGGCTGGACAGTTGGGCGGAGAGGAACTTGATGAAGTTCAACAAAGGCAAGTGTAGGGTCCTGCACCTGGGGAGGAACAACCCCATGCACCAGTACAGGTTGGGGTCTGACCTGCCAGAGAGCAGCTCTGCAGAGAAGGACCTGGTGGACAACAGGTTCACCATGAGCCAGCAATATGCCCTTGTGGCCAGGAAGGCCAATGGCATCTTAGCGTGCATTAAGAAGAGTGTGGCCAGCAGGTCGAGGGAGGTGATCCTCCCTCTCTGCTTTGCCCTGTTAAGACCACATCTGGAGCAATGCGTCCAGTTCTGGGCTCCCCTGTCCAACAGAGTCTGGGATCTACTGGAGAGAGTCCAGCAGAAGGCTATGAAGATGATGAGGGGACTGGAGTATCTCTCTTACAAGGAAAGGCTGAGAGAGCTGGGTCTGTTCAGCCTCGAAAAGGGAAGGCTGAGAGGAGATCTCATCAATGCTTATAAATACCTAAAGGGTGGGTGCCAAGAGGATGGGGCCAGATTCTTTTCGGTGGTGGCCAGAGACAGGACAAGGGGCAACGGGCACAAACTGGAGCACAGGAAGTTCCACCTGAACATGAAGAGGAACTTCTTTACTGGGAGGGTGACAGTGCACTGGCACAGGCTGCCCAGAGAGGTTGTGGAGTCTCCTTCTCTGGAGATATTCAAAACCCGCCTGGACGCGTTCCTGTGCAACCTGCTCTAGGCTAACCTGCTTTAGCATGGGGGTTGGACTAGGTGATCTCTAGACATCCCTTCCAACCCCTACCATTCTGTGATTCTGTGACTCTGTGATTTTGCAAAAGGCAAAAACAAAAGCTTTAATTGTGAGATACTAGCAGGAGGCACATAACAGCAAGAGGAGTGGTGGGTGAGAATGTCCAAAATTGAACTTTTGAACTGCCTGCTGCTTGCTACATGCAACTGGTACAGGAAGGCTGTAAATTTTTGTAACACCCAGACTAGGAAAAATTGTTATGCCTTGAATCCTCCAATTAATAAAGAGACATGAGACTGCACAAATCATTGTAAGGCTGATCATGTGCTTTATTTTAGCACATAGACCCTTTAGGTTGGGAAAATTGTGGGGTTTGGGGCCCAGAAAGAAGAGGGGATGGAAAATAAATGTTCTTAAAATGAAGGGGTCTCAGAAGAAGGGAGGTGGAAAGAAAAACTTTAAAATCCTGCCCAGAGGAAAGATGATGAAAGTGGAGGACAATCCTGGACACCAGGGACATGCATGGAGACCGATGCCAGGGGACAGCCAGGCACTTCGGTCAGTGATGCCCTAAAACGGTAGTTCCAAACAGTGGCACAGCAGGTAGCAACATGACTTTCTGTCTGACCTCCAAAGGAGGTCATTGAATCAACTCCCAGTCCTCATAAACTGCAGGCACTACTAAATACCAGAAGAATTTCTGTAGAGACAATATGCAGTCTACTGCGCATTAATTATACTATGGAGTTGACTGCCTTTGTGCAACTGCACTGGGCTACCTGACATTGTAGACAATGACACTGAAGCATTTGCCTTTCCTATAAATTTAGTCAACTCAAATGAAGAATGTCTCTTTTCATGCCATAGTATATTACGGAACACAGTTTATCCCATCTGTGTCTGCAGTTTAAGGGTAAATGCAAAAGGGAGATAACTCACTATCATAATCATAGCAGAACATTTCCTGTACATACCCATGATAGGATTTAAATTCAGTTAATTTACTTTTGTGTAAGTTTTGCCCTTCATTTCATATTATTTGTGGTATGAATTATTACTGACATTTAAGAACCCATTTTATAGCTGTGATCAAAATAGAATGCAGGTAAATAAAAAGTGACATTATACATAACACAATATAGAAGACTATAAAAAATGCAAATTGTAGTAGCTTATCCATCTTCATATTTAAGGCCATTGAAAGTATTAGAACATCCAATGAAACAAGAACTAATGCCTACTTGCCTGTGGTAAAGAATAGGAAAGAGGAAATAATTAAGTTATAAATGTTTGGTCTAATCTTGAATAGTGGTCTCTGATCTTGAGTGTGGTACCCTCCCTTGAGTTGGTATCAGGCCATGTATTAATAGAAAATTCTGGGAAAAATAAAACAGATTAATATTTATGACTGGAAGGAATTTATAGTATGAAGTAAAAATTATGTAGAACTTACTCTTTAAATATTGTGCCAACCCAAATCCATACAAAATGGAGGAGAACTAATAGTTTTGATGAATCGTCTTGGTCTTCCATATCTAACTAAAGCACAACACAAAATCCTAGAGGCTTAGCTGGGACACAGCATGCAAAACCTAACACTGTACTGAAAACTAGTAGAAGCCTGACTGGAAATCATCTTGATTTAAAACTGAATGAAGATTTTAGAAATCTTGTTCATCCCTGGTTTATTTCTTAGTTCTGGTGCTTTTTGAGTTTGGGTTTGGGATTTTTTGGTTTGGGGAGAGGGGAGTTGTTTGGTGTTTTTTTCCTAATAATTAAGTTACTACTTTTATGGTTAAGAATCAGCTGCTTGGTCTTCACAATACTTTATCATATATCATGGAAAATGTTGGGTTTTTCCGTTTTATGAATATTGGAATTAAAGAACAAAGATGGAGTTGAGAACAGCAAAATCACATAGTTATCTACTAGGTAAAGAAGAATGAAGGTTTAGAAACAAGTCTAGAATACATGATTTTTTAAAATATATATGAAGTATTACTAGCAACTAGATAATTTCCAAAGTCTAAATCAAAGCTTAGAATCATCATCATCATCATCATAGAATGGTAGGGGTTGGAAGGGACCTCTAGAGATCATCTAGTCCAACCCCCCTGCTAAAGCAGGTTAGCCTAGAGCAAGTTGCACAGGAATGCGTCCAGGCGGGTTTTGAATACCTCCAGAGAAGGAGACTCCACAACCTCTCTGGGCAGCCTGTTCCAGTGCTCTGTCACCCTCACAGTAAAGAAGTTCCTCCTCATGTTCAGGTGGAACTGCCTGTGTTCCAGTTTGTGCCCATTGCCCCTTGTCCTGTCGCTGGGCACCACTGAGAAGAGTCTGACCCCATCCTCTTGACATCCACCCTTTAGATATTTGTAAGCATTGATCAGATCTCCTCTCAGCCTTCTCTTTTCCAGGCTGAACAGACCCAGCTCTCTCAGCCTTTCCTCATAAGACAGATGCTCCACTCCCCTAATCAACTTCGTGGCCCTCCGCTGGACTCTCTCCAGTAGTTCCCTGTCTCTCTTGAACTGGGGAGGCCAGAACTGGACACAGTACTCCAGATGCGGCCTCACCAGGGCAGAGTAGAGGGGGAGGATCACCTCCCTCGACCTGCTGGCCACACTCTTCTTAATGCACCCTAGGATGCCATTCATTTAACTCTGTGAGAGACTTTCACCTTATAACTTTCTTTGTGTAGTATCAATTGCATTCTCGCACACCTTATATCATTAATGATTGTTAATGACAGCTGAAACTAAGCTTTTCCAAAGAAAATTATAAGTTTCTTGTAAGTAAGTGCTTTATTTTTCAAAGCTCAGTAACACTGACCAAAAGCAATAACTGACAGTCAGACTAGAAAAGTTAGCTTGTCACTTACAGGCAATCTGACCAGTTTTTCTTGCAGGATTATAAAAGCCCTGAATGACCTCATTTTCTCCCCTTCTCTTTCTCTTTCTTTCTTTCTCTCCTTTCTCTTTGTCTCTCTTTTACACACATACATATATACAAAGCACAACTACCTTCTCAGAACAGTGCTGTTTTCACTTGCTGTTCACAACTTCTTTTTCTTTAAAAAATTCTTTTAATAACAATGTACATTGTATGATATTTTTTCTATGTTTGCATATATGCATTTGTCCTACTATTTGGTTGTCTTCTTAAATCCAAGATTTTATCCACATTGCTTATTAAGCCAGATTAGTATATCTTTTATTCCAATACTACCTGGGCTGAACTCTACTACTGGTTCTTTTACTGCACAGGACATTCTACTGATTTTCAAATCAAAGACTTACAGGTCTATTGGCATAAACTCCATGGCGAATTCTGAACAAAGATGACATGTTTTGTGAGTGAATTATTGAAAAATTCAAAAAAAGAAAGTTCAAGAAAGGCACTATGTGCAAATTTACTTTTGTACATAGACAGACAGACATAGATGGATATGTACTTAAAAAAAAAAAGAAAATACAAGCTTAAAGAAGCAGACTGTTCATCCATACATTATTCAAACACTGAACATTTGTCAGAACACTATTCCAAGGATTATCCTTCATGGCTTTTAATGTTGCTGTCCTCCCCTGTTCCTGAAAATACTTACATAGGGCAGAGGGCTATCATGAAAATCAAAGCACAAGTGCATTAGCAGATAGTGGACTCTAACCCCCGATTTATAGGTGTCCTTCGTTTCACATGCTGGCATCCTGGTAAACTGAGATTTCCAACTGAAACGTGTCATCATCCTGTACACTCTGTCAGCCACAGTGAAGAGGCCTGGATTGGAGTGAGAATTTTTCATATAGCTAATCAGAAGAAGCTCTGTTGCCTGTAGAAGCAGCCTTCGTTGCTTTCCCTAACCAGAGCTCTGCACACATTGTTCTGATGAGTAGGTTGCCTAGGGAGATTGCAATATACCCATTGTTAGGACTTCTTCAGAGTCTTTTAGACAAAAGTATTCCTCATCATGTAACTGCAGCTGAGACTACCTTCAAGACTAGATGGTCAGTTAAGGCTTCTTCCACTTTGGCTCTTATTTTTCTGTGACTTCATGGTCATCTTTATATGATTTTATATTAATTCTCATGAACCCAAGTGAGAAAATGAGTAAATGTTTGCCCACAGGTAAAACTGACACATACAGAGATTCAAAAATTCAAAGGTCAAGCTGCTACTGAATCTGAGAAATATCTCGAGGAAATTAGCTTTGTGCCTAACCTACAGCCAACCTCAGAATTCCTAGATAAAGAAGGCAACAGATTTTTCACCTCAGAAATCCCATATAAAGAAGGCAACAAATTTTTATGCCATTTGTTCTGATTCTTCAGTCATTGCAGCATTGTACAGAGATACGAAATCATCACTTTCATGAGGTTTAGACATAGCTCACTGGGTTCCATTTGACCTGCACTCTTTTCTCTACTTTTTCACATATATTTATTGACTCCATTGATTAAGTTACCTGGTTTATGTGCATCCTTCATTTGCTCTTGTGGAACACTGTTTAGCAGCTGTTATAGTTCAGAAAGCTGTGGCAGGATAAGAATTAAAGTAATATAGAGTAATATTTTAACACCTGGCCTGACAACAGCAATATCAATGAATCTCACTTTGAGAAAATTAGTGAGTTAATTTTGAGTATTTTTACTGTGAAAGTAGTGTGGATTGTTCTGCATTTTGAAAAAAAAGTCTTGAAACTTGAAACTCCTGGGGTGCATTAAAAAGAGTGTGGCCAGCAGATCGAGGGAGGTGATCCTCCCCCTCTACTCTGCCCTGGTGAGGCCGCATCTGGAGTACTGTGTCCAGTTCTGGGCTCCCCAGTTCAAGAGAGACAGGGAACTACTGGAGAGAGTCCAGCGGAGGGCCACAAAGTTGATTAGGGGAGTGGAGCATCTGTCTTATGAGGAAAGGCTGAGAGAGCTGGGTCTGTTCAGCCTGGAAAAGAGAAGGCTGAGAGGAGATCTGATCAATGCTTATAAATATCTAAAGGGTGGATGTCAAGAGGATGGGGTCAGACTCTTCTCAGTGGTGCCCAGCGACAGGACAAGGGGCAATGGGCACAAACTGGAACACAGGAAGTTCCACCTGAACATGAGGAGGAACTTCTTTACTGTGAGGGTGACAGAGCACTGGAACAGGCTGCCCAGAGAGGTTGTGGAGTCTCCTTCTCTGGAGATATTCAAAACCCGCCTGGATGCATTCCTGTGCAACCTGCTCTAGGCTAACCTGCTTTAGCAGGGGGGTTGGACTAGATGATCTCTAGAGGTCCCTTCCAACCCCTACCATTCTATGATTCTATGATTCTATGATTCTATGATTCTATGATTCTATGAAACTGTAAAAGAAGTTTTACATACATAGTGAGACTTCTTGATACAGATGTTCTCTTCCATCTTTAATTTTTCAATTAAAAAACCTATTTCCTATTGAATTTATGGCTCAATTTTCCAGATAAGTTATGTTAGATCACTGAAAAATCAACACATTTACTCATTAAAATGTTAATGTATCCAAGAAATGTGGAAGTTTGTTTGCATGTTACTTTAAATTCCACTTCATGAATAAAGGCAGAATTCATTGAGATCAGAAAGTTTTGAGGCAAACAGTTCCAGGACATTTACAGAACAACTGATAAAGCATCTGCTAAAATTACAAAGTGTTCAGGTTGTGGTCAAGATCAGATTCTTTTGCTTGCATACAAAATGTCTTTGCATCTATACGGTTAAATGTACTTAAGAAATTTTGTACATGAAGCCATGTTACTTAAAATAATATGTGCAGTAGCAAGTAAAATGTCTCTTAAAATGTTTTGATTATACTGTGCTGCAGCAACTCAATACTCTGCTCAAAAGCTTTTCTATCAATGTGCTAGCTGAAAGAAGAGACTTTTTTGTCTGTGATCATTCAGGACTGTTAGAAATTGCTGCTGTACCAAAGAATTACATTTTTTAAGATGAACAAAAACACCAAGTGCTGCATACCATTCTGCTTTTTGCAGTGGGAAAATACTGCAGTAAAATTGCAGTAAAATTACTTCATCCTCCTTTATGCTACTTAATTGAAGAGATTACAAATCTTCAGTTTCTTCAATGACTTGTGTAATCTAAACCTCTCAGTTTTCATATCATCAAGAAAGATAGACAGGAAAATGAAGCAGTTTGGACAATTTCCACTAGCTCCAAGCAGGTGCAGATTTGTTATACCTGCCAGCTGACCTTCATTTTGCATGTCAAACATTGTATTGAATTTGAGACAGAAGAACTGACAGCAATCTGAATTTCATATAGTTTAGCTGCTTCTGGTTATTGTCTTACCTTCCAATGCTTTGTGTTTTTTACCACTGCTGAGGATGTCAAGAAGATGTAGAAAAAGAAGCGTAAGTTTTCAGATATTAATGACCATTTCAAGTGGATGAACGATTCAAATGTGACTGAAAGAAAAGTGCTTATAATCTTTTTCTTGCTTAAGGGGTAGGAATGAAATCTTTATGCAAAATTTAGTATTTCTAGGAAACTTCTTAAAGGACCAAGTTCTACCAGTTTTGTGTTTGTGCAGTAATGTTTGTTCCGTGTAGATGTGCAGGCTTACAATATCAGGAAATAAACAGTATTTTGTGTGAGAATAAAACGTGTAAAGCCCAAAGCCATAGAAAGACACTTTAGAGTGTCACATGTTAAATTTGGGTCTTGCTTCCTGTAGCAGCTGTCCCTTGTAGTGGTGATATGGCTAAGAGATGAAGTTTCTCAGGTTCCACTTAGCTTTGAACTCAGCAGGAATTTTAAACCAGAAGTCACTGTCTCTCATATGTTTGCTGCCACTCAGCACTGTACTCCATCTCCTCTCCCTGCTTTTCCCACTCTGGTCTTTGTTACAATGTTATTAGTTCTTTTATAACCTTCAGGTCTTAAGCAAATAATGTGTGTATTGTAGACTCAAATCTATGCAATTAGATTCCCCAGAAAACTCAGAAAAATGCCAGATTGTAAGCTTGGGATAAATACAAATATGACCACATTTGCAAGGTTTTAGTCCTCAGGCATATATATCCATTTTGTTTCCCCTATCAAGCTCTGACGTTCTATGAAAAGAACAGATTTTATGCTAATTTTAAACAGAAAAATACCACTTCCGGCTCAGGAAGACCCAGGCCTACAGACTCTTGAAGGCTTAGAGGCAGTACTAAGACAATATCATTATATGCTGACCACATACAGTCTTCCCCAGATAAACACTACTCATGATTAGGGCTCAGGTACTGGGGTAGGTAGATGAGAACAGTCTCTCCTATTAACAAAGTGCGATGAGCAAAACACACATAGGTACAAGAATTCAAAATTACAGATATTTGTAGTTGGCATTATATATATCTTCACACATCTACAAGAAGAGCTGAAGCACACAGTATTTTTCCAAAGTTGTAAGAGGTCAGGCATAATATTAATTGCTGGGACAGATGTAGCACATTCCTCTCCCACTGCTACCTGCAGAAAGCATTAGCTTGATCTGCATGAGTTGCCCAAAGATTTTTTTTATTCTATCAGTATTTATTCTTACCTTCTGTTATTCTGGAGGCCTTAGAAGTGCAGTAGGGATAGTAGAAAAAAAAACCCTATATTTTAAACTCACATTGGGAAAGAGGAAGGTGGAGAAAAAATTGTTATCCCAGCTGATGAGTCAAGGAAGCTAATTATGTACTGATGAGGTCTTTTCGGAGACAAGGAAAGCAAAGGTTTTCACGTATTTGTCTTCCTTTTGTCACGTATTTGTCTTCCTTTTGAGGTTGTCAGTTTGAGAACACTGAAAGATATTTTGAGAATTTGGGTACTGATTAGTGTCCAGTCCGTACCTGCTTCTGAACATCTCTTACTTTCCAAAAAGTCCCAGTAGCCACATATTTGTCCTGATCCTTTACTTGGTGACTGGACATTTACAAGTTGTTTGCTGACTGATGAGAGGCAATGTCTTAGAAACTCTATGTGACTAGTCCACCATGAAAAGAATCTTACAAAACAAATATAAAATTGTGTCTACTTAAGTAAAACCTCATACTACATATCTGCTACTGGGGGCCCAGACACATATATTTTATACTTCATTATACTACCTGTGAACAGATGAATTTTCAGAATTTTAATCTACCAGCTTTTTATATCCCATGATATTTTTTGTAACATCTTATGAGATACTAATCTTTTCTGGTAACTTAAAAAATTAAAAATTAAAAAAATAAAGATAAATATAAATGGCTAATTGAAAACTGCTTCAATAAGGTAAAGCGGACAGTTCTATGACTGGGCACATCCTGGCCATAGTGTGCCAGAGGCCCCATATCTAAACACAAAAAATATCCTGAGGACTCTCAGACTATTTAGTTAACAAACACTAGCCACTCAGTGAAGTTCCTACACCTCAACTGGATATGAAAATTCAATAAACAATACAGGAGATGAAGATAGAGGGAGAGAAATATACCTATGAATTGTCTCTACAAAAATTACACAGACAAAATCTCACTCAGCAAAACCTACTTAAATTAGTCTGTAGATGCACAGGATAAGGTGTGGTAAGACATGCCTCAAGCAATATTCTTCCATGAAGACATAGTCTGGCTTCAGGAAGGTACCTGTCTCCAGCTAGGGTTAATAGCACTGAAACTTCTGTAGAAGTTAGGCTGGTATTCTAGATCTTTCACAAAGAAGACTTGGGTCTTCTCTTATACAACTCACATAGAAGACAAGTATACATAGTGCAACATCAGGATTCTCGGAGTAAAAAGAAATGTCCTTGAAGACAGGTCTGCAGGTCTTCTTTGACTGCAAAGAATACAGTCTCCTACTACCAGTATCACTTCTGCATGTTCATGCAGGAACAATGGCTACTGTTCCTCTGATTCTGCAGGCTTTGAGTTAGAAAGATATACAAAATTGTCAATTGTTCAACAGCATTTTTCTGTGATAATCTACTTGAAAGAGGTAAATGATTTTTTTTCCATTTTACGGGGTTTATTCCAATATAATGACAGGTTTTGTTTATTCAGTAGCTGTGTATAAGGATACATAATTTTAATTACTCAATAGAGTTCAGTATTGTCTCCAAAGGAGGCATAACACGTTCTTATGCAATATACTTCTGCAATATAACTATTTTTTTTCCCTGACGACTAGACTTAAACATATTGATGTATGATTTCTGATGGAAAACACTGACTACAAAAATGTGGTGTGTTCCTATGTGTTCACATGCACAAGTGAAGTGAACTTACCTGCCAGTATTGCAAATCTTTACCATTAGCTTAGAAAACATTAAAAATTAAAAGACTACT
>VZSC01014176.1:0-24252 GCA_013398225.1 Steatornis caripensis | reverse complement strand
CTACTTACAATACTGAATCTGTAACAAAAAGCACATAATGATTTTAAATTTTTCATGCTGCTGATTATTTATCTGTGATATAAAATTGTCTTCTTTCCTTCCTTTTTTTTATAAATCGCTTTTTCAGTTTTTATTAATCCTGAGGGTTGTTCATGTGGGGTTTTTTCTTGCAAGTCAAAGTCAAGGAGAACAATATTGTTGATTTTCAGTCCCTGCTACTCCTGTTTTCTCAGAGCTCATTCACACTATTCAATTCAGACAGCAATGATGTCTGAGTTGTTATATTGCAGCTGGAAATAGGTGTTCATTTGCCCACCTAGAACTCCCAAAATACTGATAATTGCAAACTCTCAGCTGGTAGTTCTCATCCAGCAACTGAGTTCTGAGTAAGGAGAGCTTGAGGATTTGCAACCAGTAAATAGTGACAGATAAAAGTCTTGGGGAGGTTCTCTTTGATGAAACAGGGACAACCTGCAATGGGAGCTCTGGTAATTGTATATCAAGGTGAGTGTCGGTTATTATAACTTATTAAAAGGTAAGTAAAATAAGATGCTGTGTATATTACAATACCTGCATGAAGATATCCACAGCAGAACCTGCACTTTCTGCTGTGCTATGGTCCAGATTCCCTAGATCAGAAATTAAAAGACTGTTGTTTAAATACTAAAAATGAAAAGAGCATGACCAGAGTATTCCATGCATTATTCAATAAACATGTGCAGTTTCCACAATTTCAGCTTTCCCTCTGTCAGAATGCATAATCCTGTTGTGAAAGTTTTCAATGAAGAAGTTGAACAGCAAAATAGATGGCAGGATTTGATACCCAGAGTAAATAGAGGTGCTGTATCAAGTCTGTTACACTATAAGAAACCATAGTTTGATTTTCATGTATGTTGATCATCTGGAGAATCAATCTAGATTACTAACAATGGGTTTCTAAAGTCATGGCCACTCCCTCTGTCTTAAGTAATGCTGGATAAGATAAGCAATATAACTTGAGAATAACATAACCAAAAGAAGTTCTAAGGTTATAAATAAGATGTTATTTAAAAGTTTAGTGGAACAGAAATGTGTTGTATAGAATGATCTGTTTAAAGGCTTGTCTATTTGCTTGAAAATGTCATCTTTTGCAAAAACTCTTTGTTTTATTTAAAAAATAAATTAAAGTCTTTTGTAAAAAAAAAGATAATATCATGCAAAATAATTGTGTATCCTTATACACAAACACCAAGAAAGAGAATTAATATACATATATGTGTGCCTGGGTGGCCAGGTGGGTGTTCTTATAAGTTTTGTACAACTAAAAACATTTTTATTTTGTTACATAATTAAAGTTAGAAGTTGCCAGGGACTATAAAATATTTCTAATATAAATTTCTCATGTAAAAATAAAACCCATTTTAAGAAATTTTAGTAAAATAATTCATTATAAATAAATGCAATAGTTCAAATTAAGGGGATAATAGTCCTTATATAGTACAACAGCATAATGCAATCAGTTTTTCACATTATTAATCTCTATTGTAATAAGATTAACATTTTATATGTTCTTGCTTTCACAAAATGCTGGATAAGCTTTTTCTATAGAAGACAGATCAGCATCCATCAGTTGTTTGTATTAGAGATTAAGGGGTTTTCTTAGTAAGATAAGATATCTTTTAATTTCTAAATTCTGATCATATGGGAACCTCTTAGTCAAAAGCAGAGAGTGTAACTTGAAAATGTACCTACATTTTACCTGCCACTCCTTACCATGCCAACTAATCTTGGCAGCAAAAGATATGGGAGAAAGTAGAACAATCTAAAATACCTCTTTGTCTTTGAAGCCAATAGCCTGTATATTTTACTTTGTTCTGTGATGTAAAAATGCAATGTTATGTAGCACCAAGAAAGTAAAAGAACAGAAAAAACTGAAAAAGAATTGTAATGATTTATGACTATTTTCTTTTGTCTTCTTCTTTGTGCTGTATGAGATGAAATGTTTTTAGCAGCTGTCAACACTGTATAAACACAATGGTCACTAATTTAGAAGGTATCAAGCCAAGGGAAAGCACACGAAAGCAAATATGATAATAAAGAAGGAACCCACTTTTCTTATCAATTTTACCTTGAAGAACAAGCAACAACAGTTGCCAGAGGAAAGAGTAGGAGTGTCATAAGCTTGTCTATAAAAATAAATTTTTGCCTTTTATTAAAAAGTGGAAAAACAATCTGTTTCTTATTTCTTTGTTGCTCACCTACATTTTATCAATGCAGCCACTTGGAAAGACCAATCTACCAATTTAAAACAGAACAGACATTGTTACCTATGCCATGGTGTTGAAAGTGTTGATGGGAATTGATCACAGAATCACAGAATGGTAGGGGTTGGAAAGGATGTCTAGAGATCACCTAGTCCAACCCCCACGCTAAAGCAGGTACTCCTAGAGCAGGTTGCACAGGAACGCGTCCAGGCAGGTTTTGAATATCTCCAGAGAAGGAGACTCCACAACCTCTCTGGGCAGCCTGTGCCAGTGCACTGTCACCCTCCCAGTAAAGAAGTTCCTCTTCATGTTCAGGTGGAACTGCCTGTGTTCCAGTTTGTGCCCATTGCCCCTTGTCCTGTCTCTGGCCACCACCGAAAAGAATCTGGCCCCATCCTCTTAGCACCCTTTAGATATTTATAAGCATTGATGAGATCCTCTCTCAGTCCTCTCTTATCCAGGCTAAACAGACCCAGCTCTCTCAGCCTTTCCTTATAAGAGACATGCTCCAGTCCCCTCATCATCTTCATAGCCTTCTGCTGGACTCTCTCCAGTAGATCCCAGACTCTGTTGGACAGGGGAGCCCAGAACTGGACACATTGCTCCAGATGTGGTCTTAACAGGGCAAAGCAGAGAGGGAGGATCACCTCCCTCGACCTGCTGGCCACACTCTTCTTAATGCACGCTAAGATGCCATTGGCCTTCCTGGCCACAAGGGCATATTGCTGGCTCATGGTGAACCTGTTGTCCACCAGGTCCTTCTCTGCAGAGCTGCTCTCCGGCAGGTCAGACCCCAACCTGTACTGGTGCATGGGGTTGTTCCTCCCCAGGTGCAGGACCCTACACTTGCCTTTGTTGAACTTCATCAGGTTCCTCTCCGCCCAACTGTCCAGCCTGTCCAGGTCACGCTGAATGGCAGCACAGCCTTCCGGTGAGTCAGCCGCTCCCCCCAGCTTTGTATCATCAGCAAACCTGCTGTGGGTACACACTCTGTCCCTTGATCCAGGTTGTTAATGAATATGTTGAACAGGACTGGACCTAGTACTGGCCCCTGGGTAACACTGCTAGTCACAGGCCTCCAATGAGGCTCTGCCCCACTCATCACAACCCTCTGAGCTCTGCTATTCAGCCAGTTCTCAATCCAACTCATTGTCCACTCATTTAACCCACACTTCCTAGGCTTACCTATGAATATGCTGCAGGAGACAGTGTCAAAAGCCTTGCTGAAGTCGAGGTAGAGGACATCCTCTGCTCACCCCTCATCTACCCAGCTAGTCATGCCATCATAGAACGTTATCAGATTAGTCAAGCAGGATTTCCCCTTAGTGAATCCATGACTACTTCTAGTAGTCGTCTTCTCCCCCACATTCTTAGAGATTACTTCCAGTACCAACTGTTCCATCGCCTTTCCAGGAATGTAAGTGAGACTGACTGGCCTGTAGTTTCCCGGGTCCTCCTTCTTGCCCTTTTGAAAGATTGGAGTGACATTGGCTTTCTTCCAGTCCTCAGGCACCTCTCCTGTTGATACAGTTATATGTAAGTGTTTTGTAATTCCGTGCTTTCACAATACAGGATGGTTTAGGCCTGCTGAGATATCTTTGAGCTGTCTGTTTTAGAACTAGCAGAGCTTGTAGGAGTGAACAGACAACAGAACACTTGACTCAGCCTGTAGTTGAGACTTAGTCTGCGCAAGTTATCAGAAATATCGCTGACCTTGCGGTTTGGAGGATTGCTACAAAGAGAGGAAGAGGAAGGATTCTTCACCATCATCAGGGAGAGGAAAAGTGATGAAGTAACAACCCTCAGAACATCAGGACAATCACCGGGAGGTATAACTAACTGCCCAGTTGCAAGGGACATTACAATATTTAATGAGTTCCAGGAGATTTCACGCATATATAAAGTAGTTTGGGGAACTGAATTAAATATGTATGAGCTGTGCCTGTATAAGTGTGACTCAAGTTGAGCCAGTGTGGGCATTAGGAAAGAAGGATCTCCCACCCGTCTTAGCATGCTAATAAAGGAATGCTTCTTTCAGATGCCTAAAACCTTCATCTCTGGGAGTACTATTAATTTGCTGACTTTTACGGTAACACTGTTCTCCACGACTTTTCAAAGATGATGCACAGTGGCTTAGCAATAACATCCACCAACTCCCTCAGCACTTGTGGGTGCATCCCATCAGGGCCCATGGATTTGTGGGTGACCAGTTTGCCTAAGTGGTCTCTAATCCAATCTTCTTTGACCAAGAGGGAGTCTTCATTTCTCCAGGCTTTCTCTCTCACCTCCAGGGACTGGGAATCCTCCTCATTGAGCAGCAGGCCCACATTTTCTCTGGTCTTCCTTTTGCTACCGATGAATCTGAAGAAGGCCTTCCTGTTGTCCCTGACCTCCCTTGCCAGATTCAGTTCCAAGTGGGCCCTAGTCTTGTTCATTGCATCCCTGCATGCTCTGACAACGATCCTATATTCCTTCTGGGAGGAGGATCTGATCGCTGTGTCACTGATCACTGTGTTGAACTTTGTCAGTCTCTTGTGTACTTGGATTACCCTGGAATGGCTTCTGCAAAAAGATTTATAAGCTTTATAAGATTTATAAGATTTTTTTTTCCCAGTCTCAATCTGGCTTCCTTATTACATTTCGCAGGCCCCAGATCTTCTTTAACAAATATAAATAATGAAAATATTTCATACCTCTGGGGTATTGTTTCAAAGTTGTTTGTTTTTCTGAGTTTAACTTCAAGAATCTGTTCTTAATCCCTTACTAAATGTTGTTGGCAATATTAGACAGTAAGGTTAATTTTAATGTCTAGGATTTTTTTTAGTATCTGCAAATAGCTGTGAGTAATCCTCATTTAGGCATGGATCTAATTCACATGTAATTTTGGAATTGAAGAATAGGATTAGAATGAAATGAGAATACTTGAGAATTCATTTAAATAAAAATTAATTGAAAATTAATATAATTATGTAACCTTATTTTTATGCATATTTTAAATTTTCGCTTGAAGGATTGCTGTCAATAAGTTTACAGAAGTAACTAAACTAAGGTAGTCAGAAAATATATCTGACCCTATGCATTTAAGCTTGTATTATTTATATATCTATATCTATATCTATTATACAGATGTAGAAGGAAGCCATTCCCTTAGCTTAAGTAATATCAATAAACAAAATTTTCAAACTCTATGATACAAATGTACAACTTTTTAAATTACCTCAGGGGTATCAGCAATAATTTTTATTATTTTTGCATTCTTTTTTAGCTGTAATAAACTAAAACTGTCTAAAGATTTATCATTAATAACAATACACAATAATAGAAGTAATTAAGAACATAAAAGGTTATAGTTCATAGTTAAATTGGCCTGTTCCTTCTTTAGGAGTTTGATAATCTGGATTCATATCACTACGACTCTTTATTACCTATTCATATCGTATTAATAACTGATAGCCTTTGTATCTGAAATGTGCTGGAGTCATACAAAAAATCCAGAATGATCCATTAACTATTTATTTCTCCATTGTGTTTGGTTATGGACCAAGGGAAGGCAAAAACTAACAAATTTTCAATGTTCTCATTATTTGGGATCTACATTTTTCAAGAGTAAATTGAAAGTTTTTCAAGTACCTGGGCTAATGATACCACTTTGCTCTCAAATTTAAATGAGGCTTACATCTAATCAAGATTCAAAATCTTGATTCTTTCTGTTACAGAAAGAATTTGTAATGGCATGGTCATTCAATCTCTTTTCCCAAGGATATCAGTTAAGCATCTTTTACCAGATTCAGAACTCATGTAATGCTGTATGGGAATTTGAGACTGTGAAATGAATGCCAGACAGCAGAGCAGCGTGACTGTCTGAGGCATGAACTTTGCTAGCTTACACTTTGTGTAGTCATTTACTGTTGTGCAAAGTGGATACAGATTCTTACCAAACTGGATTTTTTCCACCAGTGTTTCTGTGAACTAAGTACATAAGGTAAAAGTTACTATATCAAGCAATAGGGAATGTTGCTAAGTGACCAGCTAGAACATTTGCTTAAGCATTGTATGGCGATATGGAAGTCAAAATGTGCATGCAGTTCTGTTCTTCAGGATTTACTGTCTGCAGTTTGTTACGTTACTTTATAGTGAAGGGTTCAAGCCAAACTTTGGTATTCCCAAGAGTCATATTGATTTGGCACGATTCAGCCTACCACTTAGAGCAAATTTGTACACGAGTTAATTAGAAGTAAGGGTTTATAAACAGATCACTTACAGGTTGTTTTATACTGTGTAAGTTAGATTGCGTGCTTATATACTTTGAAATTATGCTGTTCTAGTTAATTGAATTATGTAGCTATGCTAGAATAGGTCAGGAAATATATATTAATATGTTTAACATTTTGAGACAGTGACATATTTAGTAAGCAATAATAGAAAAGGTTCCCCCTTTCCCTTTTTTTTTTCCTGATTGAGATGAAGTCTTACGATTTTAGGTACAAAATAAAGAAAAGAAAATTTTCTATGAGGTCTGCATTATAAAATAGCTAACCCTGCTGCACAGAAGAATCAAATCCATTGGATGCTTTTGAAAGTTCAATATTCCTTCTTTCATATATATCTGAACTGTGAACATGAGACTGAGTACTGTTTGTGGATACTGATTTGTATTAATAAAAGATGTGATCAAACACTTAAACAACTGCAGTGTGGGAGAAAAGCAGCAAATTCTCTGTTTCTGACTGTTCACAGTACTTGTGGATCCAATGGTAGATTTACAGCACATCTTTATTGTATGCTTATATGTTAATGTCAGCTCTTTGTACCTAAGCCGCTTTGCATATAGGAACAAACATTTTGATCTAATATTAGGCATTTCTATTCTGCTACTGCCAGTTCTCGAGGAGATAGACAAGAAAACAAGTTATATTTTTGAATAAGCAAATTATTTTAAGATCTAGTCATCTTCAAACATTTTGTTAATTGGGTGGGACATTGCTCTTTTGAGTTTAGACCTATATGCTTACCATGCACCAGAACAGGACTACTAACTTGAGTGTGACTCCTACAAACTGTAAATATTTATGATATTCTGATATGGTGATAAAGCTGAGTCTGACCATTAGGAGTTACTACATAAGCTTTGAAATGATAGTTCTGGAGTTCCAGCCCCACATCTCTTACTCAGGCACTTGTAAGTTTGAGCATGTTGTTTTATAGACAGAGTATGGTCCCAGCCAAGTCTCTAATAGTACAGTATAATCTTACCAACCTGAAAATTCCTGTAATATAACAAATCCTTACAAATAAGACTGGGATGATACAAGTTTCCTTAGGAGAAGGACATAGCCACAGTCACTCTGGAACAAACATTCATTGGTTTCTTTGTCCCTGAGAGATTTTAACAGATGCCACATTTAAGGTTTCCTCCTCTGTAATACAGTCCTCTGTATTACGCTGAGGTCTTGTTGCATGAGAATCAGCCTTTTCTAAAGGTGTTTTACACAGAAATTTTATTGCCATCCTTTGATTAGTTGTGAATAATAATCAAACAGTAAATGCCAATGATCTGTCCTAATCCAAATATAAGCCTCTCCGTCAAGAGTACTATGAGACTGTGGACATTTAAAAAGTACTTGTAATATTTGTGTAAAAGGCAAAGTTAAAATACTGTTCACAATCTCCACCACTAATAACCAGTATCTGCCACTACATATCATGTACCATCATTTAAAAAAAATAGCCTGATTTTCAAAAATTCAAGTACATTTTAATGACAGAAAGTGTAGTAAATCAGGAAAGATATTTTAGGCTGTCATGGTTTAAAGCTGGGCTGGCTGTTAAATGGATGACAGACACTCTTTGTTAATCCCTTCCCTTCCCAAAATAGGGGGCGGAAAGAGAAAAGGGAAAGAGACTTATGAGTTGGAAAACGTTAAAACAGCTTTAATCTAACTACAATAATAATGTATTATAATAATAGGAAAAATAATAATGAAATATATACAAATATGTACAAAACCAATATCAGGCTCCTCCCACTGATGACGAATACGTCACCCGGACACTGCAGGGCATGCCCCAGGAAAGTCCCAGACTGTACTCAGCAGCAGGCAGGAGCTGGATTCAGGAACGCACAGATCAAGATTGAAGTCAGAAGAATTTGACAGAGTCCTTGGACACTGGCCATAGAAGAAGAGAGTGTGTCTCTTGTGATCCCTCAGCTTTATGCAGTATATGACGCATATGGGATGGAATACTTCATTTGGTCAGGTTTGGGTCACCTGTCTGACCCGCTCCTCCCCACTGCAGTGTCACAGGTGTGATCCCTTTTCTGCTCATCATTTGTGATGCATAAGAATGTTAGCAGAAGCAAGCATCAGCCTTGGTCTCCATAGGGATAACTATAAGCAAGAGCCTTACTACTTACCATTCCTACTGACGTTCCAGCACTAACTATAAACACCGAGCCTTATCACTGCTAGAAGCAGCTACTGTCTGGAAAAAACATGCAGTTAGTTTCAGAGAGTGCATCTTCTCAGAAGAGTCTTAACTAAAAAGTAAAGTTACAAAAAGAAAATTAGTTCTGTCCTAGCCCAAACCAGGACATAGGCATAGTTTTGTCATATTCGTTTTCTTTTCACCATGTATGTTTATGCAGCACCATCGGTTTGAGTTCAGTGATGTGGAGAGTAAGGAGAAGGATTGGAAGGCAGCAGCATCAGAGGCTGGGAAAGAACGAGGCACACACAGGGACTCACAGGTTCCAAGTGCAGGAGGTAGCAGTAACAGCAGTAACAGGATCCACTTAGTATTTTGGATGACTTAACTGTACCAAGCATTCCTACCATTATTATTATATCCAAATCTACCATTTAATTCAAATCCATCAAACTACTTCAGTAAGCAATGAGCAACTCCTGTTTCTTAAGCTTGTCTTCCTCATGTTCTGTCATTTACACGACTATCTTAGCAAGTCAGTTCTTAGACATCAATCCTAGACTTCCCAGATAAGTCCTGATCCAGTTTTCCCTTTTCACAGCAGAATACATTCAGCAGCTCAAATTCTCCTGTTCATAACTCCTCAGTTCCTCTTGCTTATTTTTGAAAAGATTTCAAAGTCTGGACCATACTGTGGAATTTTCTGCTCTCTGGGCCAAAATAAACACCTTAATTTCCACCCTATCTTTCTTTGAATATATACTATTCTAAGTAAAAGAAAAGAACTTTTTCTCACCTCGCTAGAAAGTATAACATTTCAGTACTTAAAGTAAAATTTTCTGTCATGTCACATCTCAGAATAACTCTATGATCTGAAAATAAATTTAGTGATTTTGAGGGTTACAGACCAAAAATAGTCAGCAACATTCACTGTACATTCTCTCTTCTTTGTGAAGTAATTTTCCTAAAATCATTGGCTACATTTTAAAATCTTGCCTTAGATTCCTGCCATTAAAAATGGTGTCTGTCTAAGAGACGAGTACCTATAAGTGCATGCAGTCTCATGCAGATATATATTCAAGATGTCTGTACACTAGGATTGAAGAAGGCTCTGCATGTCAAGACTAATTTAAAATTTGTTCTTCATTGTAAAAGAGTGGCTAACCACTGTTACTGCACTTTCTTAAAAAGTCTGGTGGTATTTCTTCCTACTATTTCCTTTTTGCTTTGATCATAAAGTTTGCTCCTACCACTTCACCTTAGTCAAAAAGTATTTGCATACATCTCCTGAGGAAATATGTCCTTATGATTGACAATTGGATGGCTGAGAGCTGAAGAATGAGCAGTTCAGTCACTGGGGCTAAGTTACAGACGTTATAGTTAAGAATCAATCTCTTATTTTGCAACTCTGTATTCAACGTACATATATAATGACATGAATTCATCTGAAAGCTCTCCAATTCTCTCACTTTTTATTTATGCATCTTTATATAACTGCAGATGAATAACAGCTGATCAGAAATATCTGTGTCTGATTATGTTTACACCTAATGTCAAGTTCTTTTTAACTTGTTAAGAAAGAATAAAAGTTGTTGCAACTAAGAGCTCCATTTAAAACAAAAAAAATAAAAGAAAAAATTATAGGAAGAGCTTCCATCATCTTATCTAACAAGAGATACAATTTGAGACATTTAAGGAATGATAAATGAATTAATTAAAGTATATATGTTCAGGGATGAAATCTAAAAACCTTTATCATCCTTATCTGGATGCTCCTATCTTTCTTTCCAGGCAAATATTGAGCATTCTGAGATGATTTATAAATCATAGCCAATTTTATTAACTAAATCTTGTAGTGGGAGATTGAAGAGTGTGGGAAACTATCTTAGAGAAGATTATATAATAGTCTTTTCATTTTCTCTCTTCAGTGAGAAGTGTATTTTACTGTATCATATTCTGTCCTTACACACATTGAGAAGTTCCTTACTCCACAGGCATTCCTGAAACCAATAGTTCTGAACGTATTGTAGGTTAAAAGTCCATTTAATTAAAATAGGATTTGGTTCTAAATATCTACCCTTTCAAGATACTGAAGTTATTTGGTAAACATTTTAAACTGGAAATATTACTTGAGAAATAACAAAGCTAGAAACTCCAAACAAATTTTTCAAGTGTTCCTTCAACAACTCTGCCCCACAGAAAATGTCCTAGGACTACAATGAGAAGTTACATACAAAAAGAGCATCTCAGATGCTCTTACTCATTATTACTGTAATTTTGGAAGTAGGATGCTCTGATGGAGAGAGAGACCTGGTTAAGATACTCCCATGCCTGCTACCAGCTGTAGCCTGAGAATCTGCACAGCCCCCAGTCACAAACACGGAATTTGGACTTATATACTGGGTGACTGTGATGAGGTTTTGGTAGCAGGAGGGCTGCAAGGGTGGCCTCTGTGAGAAGAGGTCAGGGGCTGCCCTCTGCCAGACATAGTCAGTTCCACCTGGCTCCAAAGGACTCATCACAGAACACCACTGAGTGCATGGTGCCTGTTAAAACATGTTTAAGAAGGGGTAAAAATGCTGGAGAGGCAGAGAAGAGAGAGAGAAAAAAAAAAGAGAAACCAGTACTAAAACCCAGGTCAGAGAAAAATGAGTGGGAGGAGGTACTTGAGGCAATAGGAGCAGGGATTCCCCTCCAGCCTGTGAAGAGGACCACACTGGAGCAGATACCCACAGTGCAGCCGACGGAGAACCTCCTGTTGGAGCAGCTGGATATTTCCTCCAGCCCATTGAGAACATGTGCTAGAGCAGGTTTTTTCCTGAAGCACCATGGAGAGGACTCACACTGGAACAGGGTAAAAGTGCGAGGAGGAAGGAGCAGCAGGGAGGAACTGTTACGTACTAACCCTAACACTCCACTCCCCATCCCCTCTGCACTGCTCAGGGTAGAGGAATAGGGAATGAAGGAGTGAAGTGAAGCCTGGAAGAAAGAGGAGGGTGGAGGGAAAGGTTTTGTTGTAATTTCTGGTTTTGTTTCTCACTATCCAAATCTATTTTAATTGGCAATCTAATATTCTCCAAATCAAGTGTATTTTGCCTGTGACGGCAGATGGTGATTCCCTTGTCTTTATTTCATCATCAAGCTTTTTCATCTTATTTTTCTCCTCTGCCTGTTGAGGAGGGGTAGTAAGTGAGTGGCTGGGTAGATGTCTGTGTTAAGCCACCACAGTTTACCATTCACTTGACACAATTAAAAAACATCATTTGATAGTATTGCCTTGTTCATTTTACTTTTAGGGCCTCCTAAAATACTGACACAAATTAAAGAATGTAAATAATTTCATTTTAAGCAGATTGCAGTATTTATATGCTGTGTGGCAAAGAGATTTTACAGCACTTTTTTCAACCAAGCCTTAACGGAAAAATCAGATCACTATCAGAAATCAAAGAACATTTTCAGGCCATATTTTTGTTTTCAGCTTCAGTCTGCTCATGAAATGAGATTTCAGGTGAATATAAACAATTAAAAAATTGCCAGAGTTTATTTTAAGAGAGAGTTGAAAAGGGCTCCAGTATAAATTCAGAAATATAGCCTAAGTAGAGGCTTGAAATTGGCAGTTTTTCTTTTATGACTGAATCCTGTCTGAAACAAAGACTGCTTATACGGAGAAATTTCATAAGAATATCTATGGTTCTTTATATATTTGAGATACCAGATATTTAGATATTTAGATGCTTTCCTTCTCATATTTGAATTTATACCTTCATTTCATGTTTTTAAATGCATACTTATAAAAAAAGCCACTACATAGTACTGCAGTATACATCACTAAGAAGATCAAACAGCATAAGATGATAAAATATAAGCAAACGATTTAATGTGGATTATAGCTGAGGTACAGAAGCCTACCTTAGATAAAAAGCCCATATAGTTATCTGAGTTCCAAAGATTGACAGCACTACTTCAGTAAAGTTTATTGTTCATGCTAGACCATTACAAAATGCAGTAAGTGATAGAAAAAATTTGATTTTGAAGTTGACTTTTTGTGCTTAGAGTATGTGGTGAGGGACAATGTTCTGACAGCTCAAGCTTACTCAGGCTTAATGACTGATCTAAATTGGAGCTTGGAGATAAAAGAAATTCTTTAGTGATGCCTCAGTTGTCATTGATTGCTATGAGCAATTTTAAAGCTATTCAAGACAAGAATTGCCAGCTTGGTTCTGAAGGAGGAGGAAGTGGTACAGACTGGAAGTGGTGCAAAAGCTACTGCATTAAAATGAAAAAGAAAAAAACAAAAGGTTCATATTACTTGTAAATATCGGTGATAGTCACACCTACTTAAAGTGTTATGCATCATCATGGAAAGACACGAATCTATAGGATACAATGTAAGCAGTAGCTGTGACAGGAATGACAAAAGTGAAAGGCTGGGCACATTATAAATATCATCAGCAGAAAGATGACTGAAAACAAAATGTTCTAGGCTAAAGACATAAGAAAGCTAAGTGCAGAATGGAGTTCCCTCTCCTGAGTGTTGATCTCAGCATTTCTCTCAAAAACTTATCCCTATTCTTGCACATAGCATAGCATGTTTTCCATCTAAACTCCTATGATTAGAACAGCAAGTATTTAAAGCATAATAGTGATAGGGAAAGATAAAATAATACACAGACACGGCTGCCTAAATGTGAGGAGAGGAGATTTAATAGCATCAGTTTGCCTGGTAAAGTGTCAGATCATAATAAGCAGAGAAGCTTGTGTTTGGGTGAGAAAGGGCTGTAACTGCTCTGTTCTTTCAGAAGTTTTGGGAGCAGGTGTGTATCTTCAGCATTGCTGTGTCTTCTGAAACATTAACTTCCAATCCAAAAAGTTGTCTTTTGAGCAGTGTATTCAGAGTCAACAGGCATACTTAAGCACATGGGTTTCATGCAGCAAGGAACATCCTCCAGCAATGCTTGGGTCACTGAGGCTTACTGTCTTGTTCAGAGAGCAAATCTGGTTTTCAGATCATCTTTGGAACAGCCTCCAAAAGAGAACTTAAGTTGTCTTTTGTACTAATCTAAATGTACTGCCTACTTATGACAGCATGGCTTGTGACTGTGAGCAAAATTTTATTGCAGAAAATGGTTTGCTGATTGGGAGTCCTGTCTTGTAACCAACAAAAGGACTGGGCAGCATGGGCTTATTTCTGATAATTTTGTTAGCTGTGAGATTAAATGTTGTAATGTAGGCTTTGTTAATATTTTCAGGCTTGAAAGATACCACATCACAATTTTAAGAAAACTTATGGACAGCAGTTTATTTTAATGGTTTTTTTTTTCTATTTTATATTATTTTTATTAGTTCAGGTAAGTAGTGCTGTATGTTAGGTATAACAGTCTGCAACTGAAAATACCACTGCCATATGTTTTATCTTTGTTGGAAATAAACTGGTGTATTTATATTATTTAGAGGTTTCTGCAGAAAGTTTTTTTATTGAACATTTTCTGAGCAAACATCACATTAGTTTTCTGTACCTATTCTTTTCCTGGCTGTAAAAATTTGTGCAGCTGTGCATTACTTCAGAGGTAAATATTATGCCACAGGAATAGAACAGTTTCCAAAATGACCTCAAATTTCACAAATGTTCTAGTTAAAATATTCAAAAGATATTGAAATTTATTGAGTTTATTTCTTTAGAAAATCAGTATTGCCAAAAGAAAAGCCCATGATCTCTATATATTCAGCATTTATCCTAAAATTTTAATGACAGAAATTTAAGATGCTGTATTGTGTTGCTGTGCATAGCTTGATCACTCCACTGAACACTAAAGGATCATCTGCACTGAAGAGATTTTGTTCCTTAATTTATTTCTTTCAAAAAAAAAGGAGAAAAAGGCCATACTGTTGTTTGGGAATTCCTGTGACTTATCCGATAACAAAATTGTCACGTCAAAATGAATACATAGCTTGTTTGCAAATCTTGTGGAGTCTTATGGACTCCTTATCTCTCACTTCACTTAATTTGTGAACTTGGACAATTTGAACTTCAAATCTTTGTTTTCTTGTTTTGTCTATTGTTTACCTAACTGTGAGAAATCGAATCCTTGAGAAGGATAATCATAAGCCTTCTGTCAGCAAGAGCAGCAGTGATTATCATCTCAATTGACCATCTTTGCTATAAATTTAGACTTGGGCAACATGGAAATGAAATGAAAAAACTACTCAGAAAAATTTAATAAAAAAGTTCCACAAATATGTGGATTCCCCAAACAAGAAATTGTTCAAATAACTGAATTCTTTTTACAAGAGATCCATAGGGGTATAACATTAATATTTAGAATCATTCTTGAAAACAAAGGGAACAGTTGAAACGTTGATTTAAGAACTCTCAGATATTCAATAGTAAATAAATCACCATTTTAGATACATTATGCAACAGATATTTAGATGTTTAAAGGCACTGTTTTTTTGAGACAAAGGAATTCACCTTGTTTTATGTTGCTTGTGTTTGAAACCATCCCATTGTCTTTCTAAATACTCACAAAAGAAACCAACCCTCAGCTTTCTCCTTTCTATCCCAACTAGGCCCCTGCTGTTTGTTGAAACCCACTTCTTGCCTTCAAATTACAGTTCAATAACTCTAATAACACTTTTGGTAGGTCTAGAGCATATTGCTATTCTTTTTGTTTATCAATTCACTTTGCTACTGTGTTTCTCTGTGGTTTTCCATTAGGCATAGTTTTACATATTGTGCTCGAACATACCTCTTTTTCCCAAGTTGTCACATGCTAGGGGAATGGCAGGCATGCACGTTTCATGCAATAGATTGCTTCCCAGTAACTTTTTACTAAGGACATGCAATTTTTATGGATGTTTTCAGGATTCAAGGAAGTCCAGAGCAGCCAAAACATTTTTGCCTAATTCATGTTCTCATCTGGCACAGTACAGGCAAGACTTACCCGACTGTTCTTCAGTGTCAAAGACTTTTTTTTTTCTTTTTAATAATTGAGTGGTTTTGTGCCCTCTTTTACTTATTAGAAGTCATTCTATATTACTCAGGCTCGTAACATTTGACTAAATTTTAGGCAGCATCTGAATTAGCTCTTCTGGATTAGACATCTAAATTTTCTACACAGCTGGTGTGGAAAGAAAGTTGTCTTTAAATCCTCCATAAAGAGTCCTCCTCACCTAGCATCCTAGTCAGTGAAAGCACTCACTTCTTGGTGTGCCATCTAGAAATCTTAAGCAATCTGAAGACAGTAAGACATAAGCTGTGACTAGCGAATGCAAATAAATTTGTACAACATGTAATATAATATCGTGTAATACATTTACTGTTTTAGGCAGGGTTTTACACACCATATAATACTCATGACCCTAAAAAGTCAGATTTAAATCCAAACCAAACATTTTTCTGTCATACTTATTATCAAGTAATCACTCTTTCCTCTTTCAAAAACTCTGATGAATTTTCAGCAATATATTTCCTCAATCCAATTGACTTCTCTCAGACAGATAAGTTAAAATACATCATTCTATTTCTTCTTTTTTCCTCCTAATCTAATGTATTAATTTTTCATACAGCAAATTTTAACAAAAAAGCATTAAGAAACGAAATAATTTCTCTTTATTACTACAGTTAGGAATATTAATTTATTAAAAATAAACAGGAAATACTGATTTGGGATGCTAGAGTTGAAAAACAAATAACGTCTATTGAGGTTACCTTAAATTCTGTATCTGACAAGTTTTCATTTTTTTAAGCAGGTGAATTTTACTTTCATAAGTATACTAAGAAATTTTGATATTCATCTACTGGGACCAAAAGAAGTGTAAGAAAAAAAACCCTGCAGCTATGAGAATATTTTATACTTATTTTGCAAAAGCATGTCCTACATTTATGAATAAAAATCTGATTTGTAATCCAGATAAATTGCTTTTATAATAAGCAGTAGATGTTCTTCTTCCTTTATTCTTATGATGAACATAGATCACATTTTCCCATAATCAGAAGATATACACATATTTTAATTGTGACCAGTCAAAATATGTAAAATGTCTCCAAAGTTAAAAATCTTACAATGTTTTGCATGTACGCACTTAACAAAGCACAGCATAGCAAAATACGATTACAGAGACAGCATAACATGTTTATCTAAATGCTTTCTTTTATCCATTAAGGATTTAAATAGCAATAAGATATGTTCCTTTCCTAATATGAAGAACAACAATACTCTGCACAAAATAGAATAAATCCACCAGAAAAAGTGTTGGAAATAGTAATATATGTTCTTATCATATCATGAGGCTTATGTAATTTGTTATGCTAAATTTAACTTGAATGTTTCTCATTTATTTTAATTAAATAACACTTGAAAAAGTGTATGCCAAATGAAAAATAATTTATGTACTTTGAAGGAAAAAATACGGTTCCTGTATAATTGCCTACCACTGTCCTCTTACTTTCATCCTTGCTCTGTCTCATTCTGTGGGGGTTTTTTTAATGTTTGTGAGGAATAAACTGAAGTTTACAGTTGTAGAGAATTGTAATGCCTTAGAACAAATCCAAACTTCAGATTTAATCCTGGACCATGTCATCTCGGGCTATTTGGAACCTCCTTTGACTTCAGGAATATTTGCCATAGATATAGATATGCTAACTTTGCCCTCTTCAAAGACCTACTTGGAGGAATGCCTTGGGTTAGCGCTCTAGAAGGCAGGGGGGCCATAGAGAGCTGGTTAATATTCAAGAACCGCTTCCTCCAAGCTCAGGATCAATGCATCCCGATGAGGAAGAAGTCAAGCAAAGGAGGCAGGAGACGTCCGTGGATGAACAAGGAGGTTGCAAAAAACTCAAAGGGAAGAAGGAAGTTTACAGGATGTGGAAAAAAGGACTAGCTACTTGGGGGGAATATCGGACTGTTGTCAGAACATGCAGGGATGCAACAAGGAAGGCTAAGGCCCAACTGGAATTAAATCTGGCAAGGGAGGTTAAGGACAACAGGAAGGGCTTCTACAGGTACATTGGCAGCAAAAGGAAGACTAGGGAAAATGTGGGCCCGCTGCTGAACGAGGCAGGCGACCTGGTGACACTAGACACAGAGAAGGCAGAGTTACTGAGGACCTTCTTTGCTTCAGTGTTCACTGCTAGGACTGGCCCTCAGGACTCCCAGGCTCTGGAGATAAGAGAGAAAGCACAGAGAAATTAAGACATGCCCTTGGTCGATGAGGATTGGGTTAGAGAGCACCTAGGCAAACTGAACACGCACAAATCGATGGGTCCCAATGGGATGCACCCCTGAGCGCTGAGGGAGCTGGCGGATGTAATTGCTATATAATTCATATATATACACACACACAGGCTGTGTGATTTTCTAGAAGTTTGTTATTTATTAAAGAGCACAGTATGTTAGGACTACTCTATTTTGCACAGATATTTGCATATCAAAGTAGTCACTGTGAGCTTCTTCCAGTAGGATAGTAAGAAACAAGACCCAACACTTTTCGTGTTTGTTTTCTGATTCTCTTGTCTATGTAAAGAATGCTTTGTTTCTTTTTTCATTTTCTTTATAGAAGTTACTTTAAGTTAGCCTGAAAATACTGACTGCAGTGCACCTTGCAGTTGAACTGGACTATGTTGATAATCCTAACTCTCTGAGGACTAATCTGTAACTGTCCCAGAAAGGTATGCTTTATCCTTCCCACAAGGTATGTCACAGATAATGTAGAGGTTGAAAACTCCAAGCACTCTTTTTAATATTTTGTTCCTTGATTTTGAAATCTATGTAAAGTCAATGCTGGGAAAGAAAGTAGGATCTATATTGTCTTTGTTGATCATCCCCAGGAAAAAAACTATGGCCCTTCTGCCACAATGTAAGGACTGTTTGTGTTCACCCTGATTTCATCACTGTAGCCACGCTACTTGGCAGTTGGATTTGATCTCCTCTGGACCTCATGTAGTGCCCTGTGACCTAAATTTTTGTGTGAAGAAAGAAGGAGACCCAGGAGCAGACTGACATTTGTGCAGTGTGGAAACTCAGGAAATAATGCAGGAAATAAAATTGAGGGTATGGAAAATTATATCAATTGCAAAACTCACTGAAGTTAAAATTTTCTAAATGCACTTTATCTCTCCAGGCCAGCCAAGAGGTGAGGAAGATATGAATGAAAAAGGCCAAATTATTGTCTTCCAGAATGAAGCATTGTGGATTTGCGGATGCTACTGCAGAAGAAAGAGCTCATCATCAACAAGGAAGTCAACCTACAATACTCCTGAACTACTGTAAGTGTCTGTGGGATCTTACCTTCATCCAGTTTGTATTAGCAGTACTCAGGCCAGGACTGGTTAATTTAAGCAGTGGTGATCATGGTGACAGGTCCAGAACAAATATGTAGTAGTCCCCAGATGCATATTTATTCATTTTTTGTCTCTCTGATAGCAAATATAAATAGCCAAGTGACCATATAAGCCTATATTTCAGATCACAAATTTACATATTTGACATCATTAAAATCTATATATAGTTCAGAGATTGTAAAATCCTCCTTCAAACTGTTCTGTCTTTTAAAAGATGAGGGTTATTTCTGAGCATTACTATAACCATGAAATAATGCAGATTTCTGCAAATTTTAAACAAAAGCTAATACAAATGTCCAGGGCTGTATAGGCTCTGAAAAGATGATATAAAAGCAGAAAAATAACTTTTTTTGCGTTTCCAAGTGTTCTAACTATTGTTAATTTGTTTTTAAGATGCAAAATTCAAATAAAGAAAACAAATACTTCTACAGCTGGACTTAATTTAAATGCCATTTCACCCTCAGCTCTTTTTAAGTACACATACTACCTTAGAACATTTTACAATAACAAATGTTGAGATAATCACTAAACTAAAAAAAAAGAATCTTCCTACCTTTGCATTTTCTAAAATGAGTGAAGCTATAGTATTTCTTAGTCTAGTACAATAAACACATAACACACTGAATAATCTAAGTAGCAGCAATGTAAAATGGTACTCATTTTTTCCTTTCATTTTCAATCACATTCTAAAAGAAAAGAAAATTCTAACAGAGAGAAAATAATTGAATACATCAACAACAATGTTGGCAAATTCTAAAATAAATAAAACTAAAAAGCATTAGTTTAATAGTACTTCTGCTTCCATTATGCAGTCTACGTTATATATATCCCCTTACAGCAGCTGTAATTACACAAGTGTTAACATGAGAAGGAAAAGTAGGTCCTGCAGAGCTGTTATATTTCCTGCAAACTTGATTAAGGAAGTGGACTGGCAGTAACTGGTCTCGCCGCCTTTGAGTGTGCTAGTGTTCATAACCTTACTGACTCATCGAGAAATACTTGCTGTGCCATGAAAAATAAGGGTGTGTCACACTGACTCCCTGCTGCAGTGAAGGAAGAAAGAGGAGACCTGAACCTCTGAGCGGGAAGCAAGGTACAGGGTTTGCAAAAAAAAAATTGTACCAATTTTTCCCTTTTTAATTTTTTCTTACAAGTTAAAGCTTGTCTCCCTGGGCTCTTTGTTTAGTCAATGGAGGAATATATGGCCCTTCAGAGGGCTATTCAGAGCATCTAAATCAGAACTAGAGTATCTCAACAAGCCCGATGCTGTGAGCATCCTGCTGAGCAACAACCTTCCTGCCAGCAAAAATATATTGTGTTGAACTTTGTCCAGACTAGGTTGTGTGCTCATAACTGAGGCCTTGTCAGATATTATTCCAGTCCTTTTTTTTCCCCAAGAAGAGTATCATATGTCATTGCTTAAGTTAAGAAAGTATGAGTGAAGTCATATTTCAAGGCCTCAACAACTGGCTGATCCAATTGCCTGTTCTTATCATTCCATGTTTTGCATACTTCCTCATTCTATCTCCCACCTCCTAGATCTCCTAACTGTCTCAAAACTGTCTAAAGTTTACTCCCCAGAGCCTCTACTAGTCAGTTATATTAGTTTACAAGGGCACTCCATTTTGTTGTATAGGACAAAAAAGAAGGGAAGATGGGACTTCCAAACTTTATTTCTTTCTTTTTCTGTTCTTCCTTAAAAAGCAATACTAAATAAAATGTGTCTTTTAGTATAACTCACTCTAGGACATTTCAAGGAACTTATAGCAATGACCATAACAATTTGTTCTGTGTTATAACTTACGGTACACAGCTGTTTTGTTTCTGTTTTCGAGTGACAAACTACTGGGTCAGCCACTCTCTTGGGCATACAGTTAACCCTCATATTCTGTAGTATAAATAATAGTGCACATCAGGCCTTGTCCTGCAATTTTCAGATGAAAAATTTCCATTCATATTAATGCACATTTTGGATGTGTGGGAAGTGAAGGATTCAGTTTCTAAGGTAAATGGAATAAGCACTACTTTTTCTGCTATTTCATGAGGCTTTCAGTGTTATATGAACATTCCCATTTTAGATTTCCATTGAGGCAAAAGAGATGACTGGTAATCTGCAGATTTCAGAACAAAAAGTAAGATTTTTTTAAGTATCTTTTTTTTTAAAGCACTATGATTGGACCAAATGCTATTCTTACATTTGTTCTTAATTTAATAGACAGTTCCTAAGGAAGGGCTTTAAAGAAGAAAAAGATTGGTTATTAGCTGAAAAACAGATCATAGAAAAAGAAATAGGAACTGAATAAGCACCTAAGGATGTGCACTTCAATTGTGCTATATGTGGACTTTGTAGTTTTGATTTAAAGCTATAATTATAACTTATTTTTTAGGTACAGCTAAAGAAAATGAATAGAATTGGGATAGGTGATAATAGACTCAGAAGTGTTTTAATACAGGCAAAGCTATAACTGCAAAAACAATCCACTCCTGGATATACAGCAATTCAGAAATTAACACATATAAGAAATTCAAAGAAACCATTAGTTCAACATAGTACAATATGTGCAAAATAAATTTTATAAGCCCCACAACAAATGCTGGTTTGGAAAAGCTAAAAGAATGGATAAAGCAAGTTGTAAGAGAAAGAAGGATTCAGTTAAGAAGATTAGCAGGCATAATAAGGGAAACTGTTAGTCTTAAAATCTCCTCTTTTCTTAAACATAACATATTGCAAACATCTGCAATTTTGGGCTAAAACTCCAAAATATAATATGAAGTCGAATAGAATAAAGTTACTGAAATAAATTCTGAATAATTAAGCTGGTGGTAGAAATAAAATTTCTGTATTCAAAGTACAAACTTAAAATAACAGATGCTTAGAAAGTTTTACTTTTTTGTAGAGAAAAGTGGTATATAGGACACATTTACAACAACAAAAATTGTGCAAAACATTTCGATCTGGCTTGAACTTTATCTAGTCCCATACTTCATCCCTTCTCCAGCGAAGTCAACTGGAGCTTTGCCCTTGAGTTTGACAGTGGCAAGCTAAGACTTTAAGTTTATAACTTTATATTGTAGACAGCATTATAGCTTGTTTACTCACTGTCTACCTGCAATATCAACCCTGATGCCAGTAAACATTCTTAAATTAAATAATCGCTTTCCATGGGGGAAAATTTTTGTTGTTTCCTTAAATCTGACAAGCACTTGGATATTTTGCCACTTTATGTTTATTTATAAGTTCCTAAGATGCCCTGAATAAAATTGAACAGCTTGGCAAACTGGAGTAGCTCAGAATATCTATTTTACTTTGTTTTCCTCTCAAAAATATCTACCAATGCAGTTTTCAGGGAATTAAGTATAAAACCTTTGCTGAAAGTTCACCTAATATTCTAGATACTGAAAAAATGCAAAATTACTGTTTACACAGCAATGTATCTCTTCTGTATGTGTGTGTTTGTGTGTGTGTGTGCATCCCTAAAAATACACATTCCCACAAATATGTATATATTTTTGCTGTATGAAATCTAGAATTTTTAAAACACTTACAAAATGTGTAGCACAACAACATTTCTGCACTTTTTTTCAATGACACCTTGCTGTCACTAGCTTCTGCTCCACCCCTGGGGTTCATTACTGCCTCCTTACTTTCTCCCTGTATTACTGTGCCTCACACTGTTGCCAGCATTGCCAGCAATGTTGGCCAAACGCCCAAGCCAATAATCTAAGTTGAACTCTGCTGTCTTAATCTAAAGCTATACGTATGCCTCAGCATCATGTTACTTAGTCTGATGGTTCCCTATAAACGTAGTCCAGAGTGAGTCAAGATGGCCTATCACAGAGCCAGGAACAATAGAGGAGAGATTATTACCTGGGCTCCAAACCATGCTGTGTCTTGTCTGGAACATATTTATACTTCAGTACTGACACAGATTGCACTGTTTGAGGACTGCTTAAAAAGATACAGTAAAACATCAAAAGCTTTCTTTTCTTGTATTCTTGCATAACTCAGCCACAGTAAAGTTACCATGAATTTTAACTACATAGCAAGATGCTGCCAGCCTCTTACCTTTTACATTAAATATAAAAAAAATAAATAAGTTGTACATGCAGTTTAGTGTCAGGCTGTTTCATAAGCTCTTTAGTATTCTTAGATACTGAAAAACTTGAAGAACAGAATACAGTTAAATAATGTAAATGTGATGTTCAGTGCAGTGTCATTTGGATTATTTAACAGATCCAGATGTACTGCTATCGTAATAAAAGCATTCAATCTCTTAAATCTGAATTTGCTTCAGTCTCAGTAAGCATGAAGCATTATTTTTGCTTAGTCTTTGTTATATTCCTCACAAGTAACTAAAAAGCAACCCTTACCCTAAAGATACCACATGTACTGCTCGCCTTCATTTCCAAGAATATGTCTTCCAAGCGCGCTCTCAGTGCTCCAAGAGGGAACACTCTAAGAGATACAGAACACAAACATGAATAGCATCTCAAAAAACGTGTATTGTGTCAAGATCTTGCACTCTGAAGTGTTGTAACAGTGACTACTGTGTAACTCATCCTATCAACTAATTCAAAGAAGGTACCGCATAACTGCGCAGTAAGACAGAGCAGTAAGACATACACAGGTTTTGTCTTTTTTAATTTTATACAAATCAAATCTTTCTGTACATGAAAGCTAACTTAAAAATTATTAAAATTATATTCCAAGTTTCAAATAATGCAAGATCAAAATAAATCATGACGATTCTGACATTGATTCTTTATTTCCAGTTACAATAAAGAACAAGGAAGACGGTACAGTGGAAATGAAGTGTTGGAGCAGAAAAGCCCTTGATACAGTTGCACAAATACTTTACTGGAGGGCAAGAGATTTGAATTCTCCCTTGGTGGAACTAGGTTGGGCAACTAAACATGTACAAATTTCCTCTTCTCACTAAAGGACATAAAGGAATGGATGATGTTTTCGGCGAGGCACACTGCGGTGCTAGCATGAAGTTCGGTGGCTCCGTGCTAGACCGAGGCGACAAGCGGGTTCCTGGAGTCAGGGAAAACCGAGGCAGAGGAGAAAGGCCCGCCAGGAGCCGGCAGCTCTCGTGAGCAAGGCTGGCACTGCGCTGACGAATCTTTGGTGTTGCCAGAGCAACCGCAGGAGATTTACACGGCCCTAGGGAGCGCTAGCAACCAGGGCGGGCAAACAGGGTGAGGAGCGTCATTCAGGGCGTGGCGCAGCAGTTTGCGTGG
>VZSC01014175.1:74220-88194 GCA_013398225.1 Steatornis caripensis | reverse complement strand
AGCCGGGCGCTCTCGGCGGAAAACGGGATGCTGTTGGCTGGCTTAGTTTGCTGGTGGGGTTAGGATTTCAACTATCACTCGAAAATACCAAAGCTTGTGGTGCTCATTGACGGATCGATAGCCCACGCTGCGGTTTGTGTCGCTTTGGTGAACATCTTGAAATACTTATGTCATGGCTGAGGTAAGGGGTGAACAAAAACATTTGCTTATTTTGTTACACTTTTAAAAACGTTATGATTTATAGGAATATTAGCGTATTGCTAACCCAAGCAGTGCTGCACTCCGCTGTGCTTTTCCCCTTTGGCCCGGTGAACCCGCACCTCTGCTTGCCACGGCAGNGATCGATAGCCCACGCTGCGGTTTGTGTCGCTTTGGTGAACATCTTGAAATACTTATGTCATGGCTGAGGTAAGGGGTGAAAAAAAACATTTGCTTATTTTGTTACACTTTTTAAAACGTTATGATTTACAGGAATATTAGCGTATTGCTAACCCAAGCAGTGCTGCACTCCGCTGCGCTTTTCCCCTTTGGCCCGGTGAACCCGCACCTCTGCTTGCCACGGCAGACCCAGGGCCGTGCGGGCCCCACGGCGGGCGGCAGGATGCAACCCCGCGTGCCCAGGCTGAAAGCTCCGTTGCGCAGCGACACCCACCATCCACGCGCTGCTGCTTCACGGGGCTTCCTCTTCCGCTTTTCCAAAAATCGAGTGCAATATCAACCCAACCCTGGGCACAAAGGAGCAGCGACGGAGGGCAAACAGCGTGGCAGGGCTCGGCAGGCCACTGGGTCAGAGCCTTTGCGCAGGACACCGCTCCACCACTGCTCTTCCCACACAGCATGGCCAGGTCTTGCCCGGGGTTTCCTCCACGCTGTGCCGCGCCGATGATGCTGCCTTGGGGTGGCTGCGGCGGTGCTGGGCCTCAGCGTCCTGCCTGGCCTGGCACCGGGGCACCCTTGCTGGGTGCTCACACTCCGAAGCAGCTGGCAGACACCGTGGTGGTGCTGTGCGAGAGAGATGATTTATCATTATTCTGGGCTCTAACGCGTTTTGCTGAGGTCCTTGGGCTTTTTTTCTAAGTTAGACCTCTGAAATCTGATGATCCTAAGGGTCTCTTTTGACATTATAGCAACATTTTAAACAAATTTGTAGGAGAATACACAAGAGAGAGAAAAAGTCAGGTTACTGTAGCGTGTACTGAAGCCATCTGACTGTGTGTAGCGAGGGTTTTTGTGGTGGTGGGTGCCAGAGGACCCCCAGACTGAGCCAGGTGCCAGTGTGGGCTGTTCCCTGTTAGCACGTCACCCGGAGTGCCAGGGGAGCAAGCCCTGCACCCCTCCAGCGAGAACGTGCTTGGTGGCAAGGCTGGACACAGACACAGGAGAAAGCTGCCACGTTACAGATTTCGTCCCCAAACTGACATGAGGTGCACAGCGCCCATGATACACGTGGGAAAGGGAACAGCTTTGGGGAGACCCCGCTCCTCCCCTTGCGTCACCAGCAGCCAGTGCAGGGGCTCCCCGGAGCTGCCCCGGGCACCCCAAGACCCCCGTTCCTGGGCTGTAGGATCAGCCTGGTCCTCAGCAGAGCCGGGAGCCACTCTGCAGTGGTCTCTGAGGCCCCATGGGCTCTGCTGGAGGTCATGAGGGTCCTTGGTGCCCTCCCACCCTGGAGCGCTTCTGCGCATCCTCCTGCACGTGTGTCACCGCTACTCTGAGCGACTCTGGTTGGGTTTAACGGGCGGTTTCTATCTCTTGGGGAGATACGCCTTGGGGAGACACGCCTTGGGGAGATGGCCTTGCAAAGGAGTGCTTGCCGGCACGGGCTTGAGGTTGGTGTCTGTGTCAGCTCAGGCCGCGCTGGACTGACCCAGCAGCGGCTGCGGAGCCACATCTGCTTCTGCGAAGCTCCAGACAT
This sequence comes from Steatornis caripensis, assembly GCA_013398225.1. Classification (NCBI taxonomy): domain Eukaryota; kingdom Metazoa; phylum Chordata; class Aves; order Caprimulgiformes; family Steatornithidae; genus Steatornis; species Steatornis caripensis. Next base: position 86,279 of record VZSC01014175.1, on the reverse strand, counting down.
GGGCACGTGCTGTGGTGAGTAACTTTTACACTCCCTGTCACAGGTGACGTCTGGGGCGAGGATCCATCTCTGCTGGGAGTTTCTAAAGGAGAAGAGTTCCTTACTTCTACAAACGTAAGAGTCTTGGAAACACATTTCTGTTTGTGTAAGAAATTTAATAGCGACAATATTTCAGACGTAATGCAGCCCGGGAGTGCACGCCCATTTCCGCGGTGGCGGGGGTCGTTCCTGGTCTCTGCCCATCCGTAGCAGTGGCAGCAGCCAGCCCCGGTCCTGTCCCGGGCTCAGCCAGGGCGCAGGGCTGCTGCCGCGTGCACGTAGCTCAGCCGTACTGACGCGCTGCTGCTTCTCCCCGAGAACAAACCCTCCAAACCCTACGCCATTCTCAAAGCAGAACAAACTCCCTTCCTTCAGCTAGGGCTAAATCTCGTGTTTAAAGTGGAAACAAATGTGCCCTGCGCAAGCGGGTACGTTTAATTCGGGCATGCGGCAATGCAGGACCAGGACCGGCAAAGCCCGGCGTGGCCCCACGGCAGCACCCCCGAGCACCGGCGTGGGAGGGGGGCTGCCTGCAGCGACGCCGTGCATGTTAATGTCTCGCTGGCTCCCTGGTGCCAGCAGTTGCAGCTCATCTGTTGGCAGTCGGCAGCGCGCCGAGAAAATGTATCTGTTGGATTAAAAAAAAGGCTATAGGGTGACCAGATATTCTGAGCACCAAACCAAAACAGTTTGAGGGAGGGGGAGTAAGATGTCTCTTCTAAAATCGCATTAAGTTCTGGGGTTGTCTCTTCTCTGTGCAAAGAGCTCAGTCCTTCAGGGTAGCCTGGAGGCTGCAAAAGGCATGTTTCTCAAAGCCGGGATGTTTACGCATCTCTGTCTCCGTCTGACCCGTGGCAATAAGCTGTACCTACATTAAGCCTGCTTTTGCGCTGGGCATCAAGCTCTCCCGTAGGGCCAGGGGCACTCATGACAGCCCTGAAAGCCTCCAGAGCCCTGCATGGCAGGACGACAGCAATGCTGGCTGACTTTTTTATGGATTCACCAGCTAAGAGCTTTAAGGGTTGCTTGACAGTGTTAGGGGGTGCTGAGCTCACCCTTTTGGGGTCCAAGGCGATCATACACAGAGCCCGGTTTTCCTCCTGCCCTGGCTGAAGATGCCCTTGGGGGCAGGAACATCTCCTCTCAGTCACCAATTCCTCTTGCTCCTCTTGTTCCTGGGCATTTTGCTGTACATGACAGGAGCCAGGGCTGAGCTGGGCTTTATCTTCATACGGGGTCTAACCTCGTCAGTGGATTGCCCAGATTGCACCTCAGTATGTTATGTGGCTTTTGGGGAGTGCAGCCCGGTGGCTCCTGGAGACGGAAACAGGAGGAGAGCAGGTGTCCTGGGGGACGGGCTGCGTTTTCAAAGTGAGACCCTGGGATGTTACAGGGGGAGGTGAGAAAACTGGGCCCCTGGAAACACTGCTGGAGAAGCAGGGAAAAAATGGAAGTTTTCTTACACCTTCCTCTCCCTTCAGATGCTGCACGAAGGGCACGGTGAGTGACAGCGGGACAAATCCTCAGCAGTTTCCCCAAGTCGTTCCCAGCTCAGCTCTTACGCTTTGCATCTCTCTGCTTCCTTCTCTCCCCTTCCCAAATCATCTGGAATTTTTGCTGCCTGGCCCCTTCTATTCCAATTTCCACCCATTCTTCTCAAACCATATGTATGGGTTGGTTTGCAGGAACGGAGCCTTGCGTGACTCCTGGAACAGCAGCATCCCAATAGCAGAAGAAAATTCAGCTTAGAAATGAATAGTTCCCCCTTAAGACGAATGCAAATCAGGGAGCCTGAAGAATAGTGGGAAATCAAGTAAAGTTAAGTCCTGGAAACTATTACCTCCTGCTGGTAGTTTAGGACTGTACAAGAGCCAAGTCCACAGACATCAAAGTATTTACAAATTAAAATAAAGTCAGCTCTCGTGGTGCTGTAGGAAATGGGATGGGCTGATGGAGACCCAGTGTCGGTTTCTTCGCAAAAGGGGAAAATTAATATGGGAAGGAGTTTTATAGCATGAAATTGCTGTATGCAGCCGACACTAAATTTCCATGGTGGTTATAAAAATGGTCCCTTAAACCAGTATGAGCATTAATGTGTCTTCACTTTGCCTTCTTTCACATGCATGGGAGCAGCAATGTCAGTCCCGTGGGGCAGTTGGTGCCTCCGCTCGGCAGCCAGCGCGCGGCCGATGGAGCATGGCCTTGTCTCCGGCACGGCCGGGGGCACCGCCGGTGCGCGTGACGGGGTACGTGTCCAGGGCGGGTGGGATGAAACTTCCCGTGGAGGAGCCAGGGCTTTCTGACGACTGCCGAAGTGTCCAGGCTAAACCAGAGACCATCTTTTGGATGGCTGTGATTGGGTCAGATGAAACCCTCCTTTGTTTTTTATTGTTATTTGTGTTTTGTTATTTGTTCTTTATTGGTATCAAACAAGCAACTTAAAAGTGAAAAGCTTTTAGGCTATAGCTAATTCAGCTGTTCAACTGGCAATTATTTCTTAGGAAAACAAAATCTATTTCTGTCGTCTCTTTTTAACAGCCTTTTCAAATTATATTTTTAAGAATAAACCTCTCTTGGGAAAATGTCTTAAAACGTTACCCCGCTTCCCCGCTTTTGGTTATCTTCAACCTGAGGAGCGACTCAGGAAGACGACAGGACAGTGGAAAACAAGTGCAGACGGGCTGGATGAAGCAGACATAGTTACATGGAAGCGATGACCGGGAAGTGGGATTAAGTCCACTTAATTCACTGTTCATGCATGGAAACGGAGCTCTTCTGAGCAATTCACAACACGCAGCTCGTCCTTGCTGGCACACTGCTGCGGGCTGGGGTGGGAGGCCATGCCTGTATTTCTCATTTCTGGACGTTGTGATCTGAAAGGCCAAAGGGAAGTTCATGCTGAAAGGTTTTCGAAAGCCAATTTGCGAACGTCTTCAAATACGGACGGCCAGAGTTCCCTAACCCCACGCTGCACAAAGACAGAAGCGATATGAATAACGGAGAGACAACCCTTGGTTACCGCTTACCGTAAAAGCGGATGGCACTCACTCAGAATGAGCAATTGTTTTCCAAAGCTTACATTTATGCGAGACGTGCCCCCTACCACACAGAGAAATGGGTATTTATACACAAATATGTCTCTGCAAATGTTGAGATACCCACCAGTTGTTCCAGCTCGAGTCCAAGATAAAATCCCCATCCTCGTCCCTTACACCAGACCGAGGGGAAAATCTGCTCACACCGATGAGCATCCCCGTCAGCTCCACGGAAAGACCACAGCAAGGATTACAAACCTCGACAGCGCTAGTTACAGGGACATTATCCATAAAGCATGTAATCCTATCCAAACCTTCCGACAACAGTTTCACAGTACGCCAGAATTTTTTTAGGATATTTTCTATTTTCATCCCATGATCCCATGTAATACATAGTCTTGGCATTTCTTATCACTTCCAACCATGCATTTCTCAATTTTTTTTATGTTTGTTCCAAATTTCAGTGCCGTGCATCCTTTTTGCCTTAGACCAAAAGCATATCGCACATTCTCATCATTTTAATTAAACTAGGGCCAATCCGGGGCAAATGTTTGATTTTGACTCAAAAGGTGCATGCAAATCACAAATTCCATTTGATTCAAAACGGAAAAGGCTCCCTGCTACATCCTTTCTGTATATGGAATTAAGCAGCCTGCCAAACTCATGGCTGCACGTCACTTTAAAAAGTGTCTGTGTTTTTGAAATTAAGAAATGAATTCATACATTAAATGCAAGTTGTGCATGCATTGTTTTTAAGATCCACAGCGAATGGTACAGTATAAAACTCGGATCTTTTCACTTGAGGCAAGTGCCGTGTAAATTTATCAGCTCTCAACAAGCAAAGAGTTCGGCGTGGATACCGACTGAAATTTGCATTAAATGTCTACTGAAACAAAATTTCCTAGCACGCGAACGGTCTCAGAATGACTCTCTCCCGTCATGGCTTTCCATTATAAGCACTTCCAGTGCAGCCGCGGGAACGGCACCTGTGGAAGGTATGAACGTGCATCTTGAGCTGGAAGAGCACGGTCCTGCGGGGCTGAAACGGCTTCTGTCCCATGGAAATTTGCTGTTTATACCTGGTCAGCGCTGGACCCATTGACAACGTACTTGTGAGATACCAAAGCTGTGTCTCACAAACGGCCTGGTGGAGGAGGCACGGCGCTTGCAGTCCTGACTTCTTCCTCCTCTGCCCGATTTGCTTACAGTGAATGCTGCAGACCAAGGGTCAAGTGCCGGTGCTGAACCAGGCCAAGTACAGCCTTGAACTTTGGCCACTGCTGTCTCTGGTGAGGATACTCACTCTGAGGTTGGTCTTGGATGTAATCTTCACTGCAAAATACTTCAGCTCAGTGTTTTCCCAATACGCCATGCACAGAGAAACTTCTCATCAGCTGTTGCCTGACGCTCGGTACTTCCACCATCAGGTTCGATTGCAGCCTCTGCCAGGTGCGTGACTGTGGGACAGGGCTCATACTCTCCGTTCTGCTTTCTCATGGAGGCTTCAGAGCTGTGCCGGTGGCTGCCCGCTTCTGCTGTCCTTCCCACGGTGCGTGCGTAAGTGAGCAAAGGAGCGAGCGGGTTATCCCCTCCAGCGAGCTTTGCTGGAGAGGTGGAGGTGGAACAAAGAAAGAGCGTTCCCCCAAAAGCTGGAGGCCATGCATCCCCCCACGGCGATCGTTACCTATTCAGACATGAGACGCCACAGAAGGAGGAGATCCTCTTTGGCACGAGGGAAAGTCTCCCAAAATCCCCCTGAGACAACACAGAGGAACCAAATTTTTCTGAATTGGAAACAACTGCAGGGTGCGGTGTTAGATCGGCTGTTCGGTGCTAGCTGGAGACGCCCAGAAGGCGCTGGCTTTGCCATCTGCTGGAATGTCTGCTCTCCACCCTGGGAACGCAGATCTTCTTGCTCTGAGAGGTCATCTTTATCATGAAGTTGTTCCTGTTTCCCATTACTGATGGGAGGGGAGTTTTGAACCACTTCTTTTTTTTGTCCATGGAGAGTTCCTCAATGTGAGTTTTTTCTTCATGCCTGCCGGTTCAGCCAGGCAATTGCCGTGTCGTGGGAGCGGTCCGTGTCCTCTCCCAGCTTGGAGCTTGTCCAGAAGACAAGAGCTTCTTGGCTGAGTTGGCTTGAGATTTCCATGCCGCCATGCGATTTCTCATGCTCGCAAAGCAGCCCCTTAACTTCCAAGTTTGAAAAGTAGCTGCTGAGCTGCACAGCCTGTAACGGTGTGAGTTCTGATTGCTCTTAGGACTTCATGCTCCGTGCTCGCATTTGAACGGCGCAGGTGATTTGTGTTTTTATTGTATTGGTTGAGTGGGTGTCTTCGTTCATGTTCTGCAAAGCCAGAAATCTTGCTCTCCTGCCTGTTCCTTGGCTCTGCTCAGCCTTGCTTTCCTAATTATCTCCCCGTCTCACTTCCTTTCCTCAGAGCTCCTCAGTAAGCTTTGCAATTTTGTACTTTCAAATATGTTTGAGCGAGACTCTGTAATACCTATGTGAAGGAAGGGACAATTCCTGAAGCTGCCGCTCTTACGACAAGTGTGACGATTGTCCCCGGTTCATGTCTGTGGTCCACTTCGATTCCCAGTCTCTCACCCAGGCAGAACCTCCTGACAGCTAACTAAGAGCGCAGCCTGTCTCATGTCGATCCTGGTGGCTTATGTGGCTCTCAAAAGCAGCCCGAGCTCTTGTAGGCATCGCTTGTGTGAGCAAATACATGGCTGCTCACCGCTTGCCATCTCCCACAATGAAAATGTGCATGGAAGCTGTGGAGCGCTCTGGGTTCTGGTGCATTCTCTCTCCAATCCTGTCATCCCGATAAAAGCAGAAAGACTTGCCTTCGGTCTTTCTGTGCGTACCTCCTGTTGCTATTGTCTGTGAAGCTGCCATTGGAGGTTAGCCCAGGGTCCATATTCCAGTCCAGGACCTCCATGCTATTCAGCCCTGGATCCTGGGATTCCATCTTATATTCCCTGTTACTGAACCTCTTGATGAAAAACATTTTTTTTTTAATTAGAAGCAATGTTTTTATTGCTTCTGCCATTGGAAGGTAAAATCTTAGTGCTCTGGAGACGACGTATCCGATTCGCAGGCAGTTTAATTTTAAAGGCTAGCTGAAACCCATTTCTCTTTCTATAAAACATTATCTTTTTGTTTAGAGTGTTCTTCTTCCTCCTCCGTATTCACCTCTAGCGTGCAAATCACAAATCACGGCCTTCAGTCTTGGTTTCGATAGAATAGATGAGCCAAGGCCTGGCAGTCTCCATGCATGGAAGACCTCCCAGTGCCTTGCTCATGCTCATGGTCTGTCTCCTCCTGTCCCATCTGCATTCCTGCCAGTTGACCGGAGTCGCTCCAGCTGCAGGTACAGCCTTTAGATCCTGATGAGGAATTTTTGAGGGCCTCTCTCATGCTCCGGGCGGGATTTTTTCCCATAAATTGCCGCACTGAAGGTTGTCCATCCTAAGCTGCAGTAGGAGAGAGGGAAGAACAACACGGAGGTGTTAACACATTGTTCTGCGGGATGCTATCAGCACCCCGGGGATTTCTCTGTGGCAAAAAGCAAAGAACAAACATTTGGCATTTTTAGCAGTTCTCATTTCATTTCCTCCCTCACTGGCTGCTGTATTATGTGACATCTTATCGCTAGATGCTGAGGAGCCTCACTTCCCCATGCAGGCAGTGCCACTGCTGTCACATTTATTGACTGCTGGTGTGGATAATGCCTGTGAAGCATCTTAGCGTGTAGGTCAGGCAGCTTCACCCCGAAAGGCTCTACGCGAGCTGCCGGCAGTGTGCTTCCCGTCTGGTTGTTGTGTGAGGCCACACCGTGCAACCAAAGGGCTGTTCCTCTTCCCCCAGCCGCAGAAGCTGTGGAAAGCCCGGGCGTAGCACCGCTCCCCACAGGCCAGGCTCACGGCCACACGTGTGAAGGGCACATATAGCATCTACAGCACGAGGCGTGGGCTCAAACCTTCGAGAGAACCGTTAACGAACCCAGGATTTGCTTGTTTCTTAACTGTGAATGCTGCAGGCTTCAGCACTGCATCTCTTGCACATCACCACATCCTTCGGTGTTTTGTGGCACCAACCCAAATCTGACTGGAACAAAGCTGTGCGTCTCATCCCTTCAGTCTGAATGAGCGGGTTTGGGCTGGGGGCTCGTCAGGTGGAGGCATTTCAGGGTGTGTGCAAGCACCCAGCCCAGCACCACCAGGAGAGGAATCGACTGCAGCTGAAGAGAATGGGGCTGGGTACGGGCCCACGCTGCAGAGCGCATCTCAGCGTGGGTCCGCTGCACGTTGGTGTTTCAGCCTTTGTGGACAAATTCCCAGGAAGCAAAAAAATCCCCTGGAAGAGCGATCAGGAGGGCACTCGCAGGGGTGCCGACTGCTGACGCAGTCCTCTCAGCGGTGGGTTTTCAGGCCCTCAGTGCCATCATTTTCCTTTCCTGCACGTTTTCCTCGGGATCTAAATGTTTTTTCAGACAAACTGTATTTGAGTTATTTATTGATAGTGTATTTTCACATGAAAAAATCTACAGAGTTGTAATTTGGATGTAATGTTCCCAAAAGCCATTCAGGCAAAATTTCTTTTTAAGTGTGGCTAATTACGTATACTCAGTTGCTCAATACCAAAAATAAGAGCATCCGATGTAATGTTTATTATTTCTCTCACAAAGGGGAAAAATCATAAATTCTTTCTAATGGGATCTTTAATAATAAAAAAGAACATAATCATTACTATCAGAAGATGTATGGCTTCCATGGGGTTTACTTAGCAGCATTTTGTCTGATTACATCTCTGTTACACTCACGGCATTAATTATTGGAGACTAATTAGGCAAAATTGCAATGTAAACCCTAATGGAAACCGGTCTCACAAACCCCTAACTCTCCTTGCTGCGTCCTTTCAGCTAGGTAGACCTTGTGCTTGCAGCACAGAGCAGATCTTGCTCGCTCATGTATTTGTCACCTGCAGTCTTCTCCAAGCGCCTGGGAGCGGAATGCTGCCCACCGGCAAGGGGTTTTACACTACCAGTCGCGCAGCTGGCTTTGCTGAAACGAAGCAGGGCTATTGACGGTGCACGTTATTTTCCAGCTTTGCAAGTAGCCGTGCACAGCTCCCCTCTGTCTTTCGTGAATTCCCGTAAACGCTTCGATTCCCTTTGCCTCGTCCTGGCCTCTCCTGCTCTTCCAGGCGGCTGCGCGGCGCCCGCGGTGAGCCCCCCGCGTGGCAGGTAGCCCGCCTGCAACGTGACCTCCTTTCCAGCTGGGCTGGAAATGCTTACAGCATCTCTGCTCCAGCAGCTGATGTGCTTGCTCAGCTAAACAAGGTCACAAATTTCTTCCTCCCCAAGGGGCAACTGTCCTGGGATGCAACCTTTCACAGGATATCTGAAATGCGGTGAATTTCTGCTCACTTGCGCGGTTTTTTAGAGGTACGGAAGCATGAAGGAGAGATTAGCCACCTCCATGCTGAACTTCAGCTCAATGTGCTCTGCTGACTCCCTTGCTCTGTCGTGGGGATTAAAAAAAAGGGAAAAACCCCAAGAAAGTGTGTTGCTTCTTTTTTGGATGATAGATCCTATTTAATTACCTTGCAGTATCTCCACTTTTAGCTTGGCAGTGATATGAACCTACACCTCAAAGGATCTCAAGGCTTCTCACAAAGTATGCAGAGATGACTGCAGACAAGACCAGAGCACAGACAGCTGCTGATCAGAAAAGTTCTTTTATCTGCAGCAGTTTCTCTTCCTCGCTTGAGATAAATGAAAGGGACGATGTCCACCTGAACACCACCTTTTCCCATGAAAGCGCTGCACAGGCTATTGCTGCAACGAACCCCTAAGAAGACGCCACGGTGGCATGCGCCGAGGCTGCAGCCTGCCGAGAGAGCTGCTTTGCACGGCTGTTTCTCCCGGCACTAAGGTCAATTGGAGCAGAGAGCGGAGACGGGCGCTGCCATCGGGTGACCTGCGGTGCGTTGCAGTGCACGGGGGCCATGCAGGAACGCTCTTCGTGCTGCGAGGCCGAGAATCAGAGGTGTTCTCTGGCTGGCTGGACGTGACCTGAGTAAATCTTGCCCTGTATCTGGCGGGCACTGAGAGGAGCGCATCACTTTCCTCTCTGCAGCGGCCTCAAACGTATTTGAAGAGATTTTGCACGCCTGCCTGCGCCCATCTCTTCCCTAGACTAAACAAGCCCAACTCTTTCAGTCTTTCCTCTTAGGTCATTTCTTTCATCCTCTGCACATTCTTGCTGCTCTCCCTGGACCGCCTGCCGTTGGTCCCCAGCTTCCTCCAAACGCCGTGCCCGGACCAGAGACAGCCCTCCAGCTGAGACCTTCCCACTGCTGCCTGGAGCGGAGGATTGCTTCATGTGTCTTACACATGACACTCCTGTTTATACATCCTGGTACGATGTTTGCTTTTTTTGCAACAGGATGACATTGTGTACTCAGCTCAGACACAACCCAGATTGCTTTCCTTGGAAAGAGTCCCTTGTATAATGTTTTCCTAAATAAAAATAATCATTACTTGAAGCTGTGTCCTTTCCAGTTTCCCAGTGAGGCACGTCTGAAGTTTTCTTTTTCTTTTTTTTTCCCTGGTGCTGAACATTTCTCCCCACCATCCATAATCATTAATATCGCACAGAGCCGATCTTCGGCACAGCGCGCTTCAGGTTCCTCACTGTTGGAGTGATGGCCTCTTCTTCGTATTTATTTTGCTGGGCTTTTTGTATCGATTCCATCTCATCTGGCTAAAAATAAACGTGGAAACTGGGATTTCTGTGCCTACATCAGGCTGACGCAGCTGCCAAGCAGATGTAGCCGCTTCTCAGTTTTCCTGTTTGTGAAATGGGTGCAGCTAAATCTGCCTGTAGCGTAACTGTTAGCATAGATGACCGCTGAAAAGGATGCAGCACCTATGGCTCTGTAGGCATCTTCACACGTGGTTCCTTGATGCAGAGGGTCGTGTTTTTGCAGGTTGAAGGCCAAAAACATTGAAGATACCTTTTACAGGAAATAAGTTACAGGAGTGTAAAGAACAACCCCTTTTTACGCTTGCTAGAGATCTAGCCTTATACATTGCTGATTTTTTCCCATTTTTTCAGGAAGCAACGTTCATTGGCATCTCAACTTACTTACTGTTCGGGTAACGCTAACGTAGTTTTGAAAGGTTTTCCAAATTTCCAGGTTTCAGACAGAAAGAAACTATTCTGTATCAAAAGAAGCCCTTGTTCCATGCAAGAATGCAATTTCAGTGCTCGTAAATCTTCCCCATACTTTTTTTTAAGTTCAAGTCCACTTCAATCAGTATAGCAGTGCCTGCTTGGAAATGGACTTTTCACCAGCGGCAGGCAATGCCAGCGGCTCGCTGGCTGCAGTTGCGTTTGATCCCACAAGCTCGGATTTTGAGCTCCCCTCTCTCTCCCCTGTGTGCAGTCTGCAGCATTTCATAAAGCAGAGGAGGTGGACGGTGTTTGCTTTATGCACGCAATAAAGAGTGCTCGATGGAAATACTGGGGTTGTACCCAAACCTACGAGAAAGGCGTACCTGGCCCAGCTTTGGTCGTAGGTGCTGCCGAAGCACATTAGAGCACCGTCACCAAAGCACCTGCTTAATCCCTTGGGCAACAAGCATAGGAAGCATTTCACCAGTTTTCAGTACCTACAAATGTGGTGGGCATCTAAGCTCGATTTCTAATCAGTGGAGAAGAAATAAGAACTTCTGAGGCATGTTTTATCCACCGTGGTTCGATATCTACTTTAGGATAAGCTGGGCTGGGATGCTGTAGGCTGCTAAATCCCACCCCTGAAGTCTGCCGGCAGCTCAGGTTTTAGCAGAAAAATTCCCAGAGTTCATAAAAGTGTGCTTTTTCTGTGCGCGTGCAATGACATAACGCCTTTTTGGGTTTTGCTGGTTTTGCCATATGGATACTGAGGAAAGCGGGAACATCCCCAGCTCAGTAAAGCCTCGGTTGACGTGCGACCCCAACTCGTGTCTGCGTTCTCCTTGAAATCCTCGGCAGCAGACAGAATAAGGACAGCACCAACAGTAATGGTAGCAGCAGCTATTCATCACGGAGGGCAACCAGTAATTACTGCACAGCTTTATTGGCAGTTAATTAAAAATAGATGCAAAGATGTCACGTAACCATTACTTTTGTTCTTAACCACGACTTAACACCACGGACTCTCCGTACCTCTGGTCACACAGCCAAACGATTTATTCTTCCGCACCGTACCGCTCTGTCCCTGTAGGCCAATTAGGCAGAGATACCACCTTAGGAAAGAAACACCCAATGAAGCCGCATGTCTTGGCTGCAATCAAGGCAAGTCATCACTTCTGCTGTTTATTTCTGATCTTCCCCATGGGTTTCCTGGGAGGGTTTTGCCCCGTGAGTTATATTTTGAACCTTTTAATTTATGCAGAGAAGATGATTCTGTGAAAGATAATATTGCGCAATTATCTACAGTTATTACTATAATAGTGAAATGGTGATCTTAATAATTATACTACTAAAGCTGGCATTTCATTACAGGAGGGCAACTCTAGCTCTAACGACGCACTTTGATGCACTGTGTCTGTGATTTGTTAATTGCGCTCTCGGAATCAAGTACTGATTCAGTGACCATAAACTCTGCTTCCTATAACATCATTAGATCATAAACTCCCTAATAGCAGAAAGTTTTAATTACGGAGCACATTCTCTTGACAATAAATATTTCCCGGTGTGACTTGCAGCGTGCAAGCACCAGGAGTCCGAGGGAATTGCAGGCGGGGGCTGGCAAGGGCGAGCTTGCGAGTTCGAACGGAGCGGCCCCGGCTCCCCGTCAGGGGTAGCAGCTCTAGTGCGCCAAAGCCCCCCGCCTCAGCTGCTGCCTCCGGGCTCCGTTATGACGTGAGCATGAAATTGCCCTGTGAAGCATCCAGCAAATAAATAAAACAGTCACAGAGAGACTGGGGG
>VZSC01014175.1:51215-73449 GCA_013398225.1 Steatornis caripensis | reverse complement strand
AAAAAAAAAAAAAAAAGAAAAAATTTTGACATTTATGTTTTTGTCCTCAGGGAACCTGAAGTTTCTTGGGAGGTTCTGAGGGCAAAGTGATGGAAACGAACATTAATGTCAACATGACCAGTCCCGGTGAGGGGTGGCGAAGGGGCAGGGGCAGGCTGGTGCTGCGTGCCCACCGGGTGCCCACCCGTGCCCCTTGGCTCTGCACGCCGCTTGCCCGCCAGGTGCNCTGAAGTTTCTTGGGAGGTTCTGAGGGCAAAGTGATGGAAACGAACATTAATGTCAACATGACCAGTCCCGGTGAGGGGTGGCGAAGGGGCAGGGGCAGGCTGGTGCTGCGTGCCCACCGGGTGCCCACCCGTGCCCCTTGGCTCTGCACGCCGCTTGCCCGCCGGGTGCTGGTCTGCGCTGGAGATCTGTGGGGAATGTCCGTCATTCCTTACCCAGGGGCGATGCTGGGGCCTCCCGACAGCGCTCCTGCGGCCCATGCTGTTTTCCACAATCCACCTGCTGCCCTGCCTCAATAGTCCTGAGGTTTCCTTCTCTTCCCTTCTCCGTGTGGAATCAATTAAATGAAAAAAAAGGAAAGGAAAAGGCATTCTCTGCTGGCTGATGTCAGTTGCTTTTCTCTTCTCAGCACTGAAAAGGCTGTTTACAGGGATGTGTTTTAAAAAATATTTGGGAACGGTAATTGAGTGGAGAATGGGATAAACAGAAGAACAGCAGAAGTTTACTCGAGCCGTCCATTCACTAGAGCTCCTTGTTCCCCCTTGGCGCGTTACATCATCATCTCCACCGCATCTTTCACCCTTACCTAAGAAGATTAACGGCTCTTGGATGCCAGCGTGTTTTTAAAGGTCCGGTCTCTCCTTAGTGTGTATTCATATTGTGTAATTCCATATTAAGTTTCGCTCTGGCTTCCAGGGGAGAAGAGATCTCTTACAGGAGCGCAGGCATGAGTGAGATCTGCTGCCAGATAGCCTTGTCAGATGTGTGGCAGAACTCCTGTTGAACCTAATGGGATTTGCATACCAGCAATTGCTAAAATAATCTGGCCCCCAAAGCCTGTAAGATCATACACATTAAGCGTGCATGAAATAATAAGGAATAAAGACAAATTACTGGAGGGATGGGATAAAATCGTTGCCTTTGGAGGAGTGACCCTGCCTGGCTGCAGCTGGGGCTGTGCTCCAGCCCGCATCGCACCGTGCATGGTGCTGTGGCCCTGACAGACCTCCCCGGGCTGGCGAGGCCGCGGCGAGGACAGGGCTGCAGCCGGGACGGCACCCACCGGAGCGGGCGCCACTCTGGCTTGTCTCCGGCAAGCGCCGGGAAGGTTATCAGCAGCAGGTGACTTTTTGGGTGTCTTAACAATTTAACGTGGAAATACTGTTCCAAAAGGTACTTCAGGTGCGAACCACGCTTGGTTTTTCCTGCGCAGGAGGAGGGAAGCGCGGTGGTCCTCGACGGTTTGCGCAAGAGCCCTGCAGTCGTTCGGGGGCAGCTCCTGCCACTGCATCGGTGCCTCTGGGATCACCGGCACCCGGGAGGCCTTCCAGCATGCTTTCCTGGAACACACCCTCGTGTTACTAAAAGACCCCTTTTGCTTCGAGAATTTATATGTTAGCACGGCACAAAATGTCTGTAAATCCAGATAAGATTAAAATCTAATTGTTCTTGATTGATAGCCACGTGCTGACTCCGTCAAGAGAACAGGGGAGCTGCTGTGAGCGACTGCAGCAGCCCTTGGAGATGCCCGCCGGCAATTACGCCTTGCGGGTTTGGGGGTGTAAACGGTGCCGTCCAAGGACGGCCGCTTGTCGCCTGGGGGGGTGTCCCAGCAGCAGGGCTGTTCCTCGTTCTCTGTATTTATCTGAGCTCCGGGCCGGACCGCAGGACCACCTGAGGACCCCCACGGCTGGTGCCCTGAGCAGGCTGCGCGCTGCTGCCAATGTCACCCCTGTGCCGCTGGCCTGACACGGACGCGGGGCCCTGGCCGCTCTGGCGGTGGTGGAGCCGTACTTCCCGGGGGAGCCAAGGAGGGGGCAAACGCCTGCAGCCGTCGCACAGTTCGTACTCTTAGAACTAGTACTTGTGCCCTCGCGTTCACTGCTGCAGAGGGAACCCCGCCTGCGAGTCTGTTCCCTAATTCCTTAAACTCTGGATAAGATTGTCCCAGTATTGTGTATTCCCAAGACAAAAAATTGCACGTAACACGTTTTTGGGAACTCCTAGAGCGCACAAGAGAAGTAAGCTGACCCACGGAATATTTTTACAGAATCATCACTTATTTTCAGCTCATACCCAGGCAATAAAACGTAAACTAAACCTATCGTGTCATGGGTGCGTTGGAGTGTCTCGGAGTTAGAGAACAAGTCCTGGGGCACGAAAGGGGATGGAGCCGTCAGGGGATGCTGCTGCTTAAAAGCAGCTCGGCAAAGGGACTGAACTTTAACCTGCTAGCTTGGTGTTCCTTGGTGGTTCCTAGCGAACTGGGGCGCGTGCGTTACAGGTATTACACACGTGTTCTACACAGGTGTGTATGTTATGGGGGGGGTGTGCACACAGAGGGAGAGGATCTGCCATGGCTAAGGTGATTATTTCAACATTGTCATCCTGCACGCCTAGCTGAAACGTGTATTTTGAGATGAATGCTGATATGACTGGTTTCCTCTTACGATCTTTGAGCCTTTTGCTTCTGATAACAAAATGTACACTGGTCCGCAAGGAATTATTCCAGTGATTTTCCTAAGACCATCCTGTTCTTTCCGTGGAAAGATATAAATGAGGATTTATATACACCGTCAGCAATGTATAATCCGCCTTCTCTAACCTGTCTGGCAACTCCTATCAGAGCGTGCTGCGAAAAGGGAGAAGTGTGTGGAGTCAGCAGTAACTGTGAATGTGCAATATGTAAAAAAAAAAAAAAAAATCAATAAAAAGGAAAAGAAAGAGGTTTAAAACTTGATGATGTGGCTCCAGGAGAATAGTCCTGGACTAGGGGAACCCCCCACGCACGCTGAGGATGGAGGAATTAGCTTTGCAACGTGAAGGCGGTAGCAGCGCCGTGCCCAGGCCGGTTTGCAGGTGGGGAGGCCTGTCGCTTGGAGGACTCACTTTTGCGTGGCCTCCAAATCCGGCTGCGGGCTGCCCGTCCGCGGTGGTCTCTGGCCAGAGCCCAGCCCTGCGCTCGCCCAGGGCTGCTGCGGGGAGCGCTCGGTGCCCTGAGTTGCTGCTCCAGGGGGATCAGAGCGCAGCCCGTCTCTGCTGGGCTCTGCGCTCAGGACTGTCCCTGGCCCGGCACAGAGCCTGGCGCCGGCGGCCCCCCGGCACCAACGCGGTGCACTGATGTGGCCACCTCCCTTCGCCCAGCTGCGGGAGCAGCCCTGGGTGCTGTGGGGCCACCGCCTGCCCGCACGGCTGCCGATGGGCGCTGCGGGCCCGCCGGCGCTGCGCTAGGTGCATCGCTGTTGCGCACACAGGCAGATTGTCCACCAGATGGTACAGCCTACTCTTTGAGAAATATTTGAAAGGGCAACAAAATACAGCAGAAGCCATTTGACAGTCCACATGGTTAGTGCAAAATTAGCCAAAATGCCTCCACTGGAAGCACGGCCAGTGCTGAGCAAAGCTGGAGATGCAGCTGAGGGAAGGCACCCAAACCATCAGCGATGGAGCACAAGCGCTGTGCTCTTCTCTCTCCCTTGGTGCTCCGTCCCACCTAGCATTGCTCCTCCGCAGCGCCTCGGGCGTTTGGGCTGCCTTTAACTCAAAGCACTGCTGACACTCGCTCCCGAGTCTCACTGATCACAGCTGGACCACGCAAACCCACTGGGTACGAAAATCCCCCAGACTTTTGCCCCAGTCTCTACCAAGGTCGGCGGAGCTGGAAGAAGGAAAGGAAACTGCGGCCACCAAGGGATTCGTCCCCCGAGCTCTGCTCCCTCCCTTCCCCCAAAAGCAACTTACTCATCACGCGGTTTATGTAAGAGGAGCCCTTTCATTTCTTAATCGTCTGTGTTTCCTCACCCTCCCCAGCCCCCCATGCTGAGCCTGGAGCTCTCTTACCCGGTGCTCGGCATATGGCACAACCCGAGGAAATTCGCTGGGGTGGGAGACTGGGGTTTCTGTGAGCGGAAGGCTGGCAGTCCTCGCTGGGACCTGACCAGCTGATGTGCTAACACTGCCCGTTCCCACGTTTCCCTGCGGAGCTGCAGTAAAAGGGGGTGCGCAGGGCTGAGCAGGGCGGGTTTTGGGGTGCTGTGGGGCTGTGGGGCCACCCTGACATCGGGGCAGGGCAGGAGCACGCAGAGACCCTGAGCAAAGGGCTGAGCCCGCGGCAGGGAATGCGGGGAGCAGGGGGGCGCTGGGAGCCGATGGGAAACACGGCGGTGCTGGCAATCCCGAGCTCTGCTGACAAATTCCCCACACGCTAGGTGAGGTTTTATTGCAGACAACACAAGAGAGTAACAAAATACCAAATTTTCCAGCTTAGCCTGAAGTGCTCCCGTTTTTAATTCCCAGCAGTATTTTGTTCTGGTGTGGGGAGAGGCAGGGAAAGGTTGGGGGGGTGAATTAAGTATCTCACCCCAAAGAAACATGTCCCCAGCACAACGGTCTCCACCATGGAAACCCGGGGTGTAACATGGAGCACGCCAAGCAGTTTCCCTTCCTGCTTTACAAGCACACGGAACAGAAAAGGAGAGAACAACCTGTGCCGTGGCGGGCGAAGGGGAGCTCGCTGCTCGGGCAAAGCCTCCCCCAGCCTCCTGCGGTTCCTGCGGAGCAAGGAGGAGCGAACGGGGCTGTGACCCATCCCGGCGGTGGCACCGCTGGCCCTCGTCACCGCCAGGATGCGTGCCGCGCTCCCCAGCGTGGGCACAGCGATGCGGGCCGGTGGTGACAGAGATGTCCCCATAGGAACCAGAGAGCCAAGGAAGGAGCTACCGAGTGTCCTAACTGGATCCCATCCCGGCAAGGGCTGCCGCTGATTTGGGCGGTTAAAGGCACAGTCTCGGCCGCTCCAAAGCTGTCATCTTCACGTGGCTCACAGCAAAAATTAATACCGCTGCTAACCGTGCCACCTAGTCACGCTGTAAAGTAAATTAATTACTGCAACAGAACTAACAATAACAGTTCGAGCAGAATAGGAGCAATATTATGGTTTACCATCAGAGACTGCGCTGAGACTTTTGCCTCTCTGCTGCCCATGAGTGCAACCCGGCAACTGCTGACTGTAACGTTTCTATTGTGTAGTTTATGCTAAATATGCATATCTTAATTGCATTAGTCAAAATAATTAGCTAATATATTTTTGCATAATGACGAGGTAAGCAAATATCACCATAGCTCAGTGCTTCTTGCATGAGTAAATTTGGAAAATTAATAGACTCCCAATTTCCTAATTATCCGTCTTTTATTCCAAGCTCAAACAATGAAACGCTATTGCACACTCCTGGGCATCTTGTAATTTAGTTTGCACCTTGAAAATTTTAAAGCACCTGGTTTTTCTTTTTCCTTCTTTCCCCCGCTTTGAAAAGGAAACGTGAACCATCCTTCCTCCCCTTCGCTGCCGTAGGGACTGAGGCTGCTGCCCTCGAAGCCGAGGATCACAAAGTTCACGAGGTTCCTAGCTTCCAGACAGAGCTGGGGATGGGAATTCGACTAAAAGCATCTTAGACTTAAAAATATATATTGAATTGCAAAAGTGTTAAAAGTTAGTTCTTTAGATGGGGAAAATGGGCAGTATTATCTATCAGGTATTTAATAGCTCCGGAGGTGGATCAGTTCGGTGTGTGTGCTTTCAGCAGTGCTACTCTGGAGTGTTCCTAAATCACCAAAACCCCCACCAAATCTTGAGGCTGTGCTAAAACCCGGGTATTTTGCCAGTAAGAATTTTTGTATGTCTCTAATTCGCCGATTTTCATTTGTCTTCCGACGATGCAGGATTCAGCTGTTCTGCTCTTTTTCCCAGGTAGAAAGACGGCGGCCGAGATGGCGACTGCACAGCCGCAGCGCCCTGGGAGCGGGGCTGCGCCGCGCGCCCCAGGAGCAGTCACCAGCCCGCGGGACGTGGCTGCCCTCGGTACGGCACCCGGTGCAGCTGCACCCACCGCCTGCAGTCTGTTGCAAGACGCCGTTGCTGCCGATGGCAGCCCAGAGATGGATCCAGCTCGCTCTCATCATTCGGGAAGGTGCTTGGGCACCGTGCCTGGCCAAGGCGGGTGGAAGGTCCTAGCCCGGCACTGCCAGGCGTTTGCACAAAAGCAATTAGCGCATGGCACTAACCAGCTGGGTTTCTGAGGGGTAGTCAGGCTTGCTGGGGCTTACGGGAAAGCAATTCGAAACGTGATGAAGAGAGCTCTCTGCTCATGGCGCTTGTCTTCACCAGACCCTCTGCGAGTGGTCCCTGTGCCCGTGTAACCGTGCTGTGCTTTCCGGCGCCGACAAAAGCCGGAGCCACTCTTTCAGAGAGCCCCGCAGCGCCGCAGAGTGCTGTTTTGGTGCTCAGGCCCACCGCTCCAGCTGCAGCAGCTCACAAACTGTACCAACTTCTGTATTAACATGCAAATTGCAGCATTACGGAACGGGTCTGTATGTAAAGCTTGTAAATTAATAAACACGGATCGTTAAAGGAAAAAGCCTGCTGGAACGGCTAAGCATTCCCTCTCTTTAACCTGTAGACGGCATGTAAGTGGAGAACTGGGAGCATCTCCGAGCACAAATGAAGAGCACACATCTGCAAACCTGATTTTCCTGGAACTTTTTCATCACTTCGTCTGGAAGGCGCGGGCTGCAGACACAAAGAAGGCATGCTCCGCTCTCAGCAGGGACTCCCCGCAGCCACGAGAGCTGCGCAGAGTCACAAGGCAGGTTATTCCTTCCCTCTGCAGAAAGAGAGAGGAATTTTTTTCCCACAGTTTTTTAGGAACAGGGTTTTTTTTCCCCCACTAAACCGTTCGTTCTTTGCCAAGGTGCCCTGCGTGGGTTTGTGCACCTCGCCACCCTGCAGCACGCTGCGCCTGGCGTTTGTTTAGTTATGAAACAGGAGATTGCGTTTTTCTGAAACGGCCCCCGTTGGTGGCCATCTCCGGGCTGCGTTTGCCGGCTGTTAGGGGCTGGAAACGCAGCTGGGAATGGAAACGGCAAAGGAAGGACAGAGGGGCCGGGCGCCCCGTCGTGCCATCAGGGAGCCCCCACCACGTTGCTCACGGGCGGCTGCGGGTCCCGGCCAGACTCCCGAGGTGGCAAAGATGCCCGCGGACGTTATTGCTGTGGACCGAGGGTCCCGGGGTAAGGTGCCAAAATGCCCGCGGCTGTCCCAGGATGGGGCACATCTGGCTCAGCTTGCTACAGCAGGCGTCCAGTCAAGGCTTCGAGGGCAGGAAGGGCCTTTTTTGGGGTCCCGTGGCTGCCACGGTCGGTGCTGGGCAAGCTGGGTGCCCCGGCACCACGTTTGGCTTCTGGTGTCTGTCACCAGGGCTGTGCGTCCTGGCAGCCTGTGAGCGCTTGTTCCCACTTAGAGGCACCGGCACCTTGCCATGCGCGTTCTTTCTTGCTGGTTTTGTTATAAAATACCAGACCTGGGAAATTTGAAAGGAGCCGCCGCCACCCATTTAGCAGGGTTATACTCGTTTGGATTGCATGCTGGATTGTTACAGATTGCTTTAATGAAATCATTACAGGCCTTGTCACCCACCTCTTCGAACATGATAGGTTTTAGAATGCTCCGAGACGGATAGTAATATTGTGAAACGTCTTTTAAAAACAAAAAATTGCTCGTCTAAAGGGAAGGAGGTCGTTGAGCCATTCTTTTTTTTTTTGTTTTCACATTCAAAAGGATCCATGGCCTTTCCCCAAAAAGCTGAATCGTGAATTTGAGAGGGAGAGCAGTAACTCTGGTAGGTCGACCTCCTCCCCGACGCGTCCTTTCGTGCAGCGCTCTGCAGTGGCGTGGTTTGGAAAGCAAAGGCCGGGGAAACTCTGCAAGCAGCGCAACTTGTGCAGCGGGCGCACCCTGGCAATTTGAGCGAAATCACTGGCAAGGTGCGGCTCGGCCCCGCAGCAGGAATGCGTTG
Organism: Steatornis caripensis; assembly: GCA_013398225.1. Lineage (NCBI taxonomy): Eukaryota > Metazoa > Chordata > Aves > Caprimulgiformes > Steatornithidae > Steatornis > Steatornis caripensis. The sequence continues at coordinate 65,374 of VZSC01014175.1, read as the reverse complement.
CGCCTCTGCAGCGGGGTGGGTGGCTGCTGGCCGGGGCACCCCCAAATGGGTTTTCCACCGTCGCATTAGGGAGCCGGTGCCATTCTTATCATTTTATGCAAATGCTATAATTTCCTCGCTGCACACACAGAGAAAGTGATCGCAGTGGGTTTAACCCGTGTTTAGTATATCACTGTCAGCAACTGTCTCGTGAAACTTCTGCAATATAAATGAACCAGCTGGTATTAGAAAAAGTGTGAAGATCTTTTTTTTCTCCCTTGGGCGGGGGAAGGGAAGGGGAGTGGGTGTGTTGCAAGGTTTATCACGTAAAGCTGAGAGGTTTGGTGGCTGGGAATGTGGTTTTAGTAGAGTTCGTGCTATTATTATTATTATTATTATTATTTTGCTCTACCGCGGTTCGGGAAATCTGCTGATCTTGTCTCACCTATTCGGTCAGCAGCTGTTATGAAGCCCTGTGGCACATTTGCATTTCGTAAACCCTTGCTGCTGGGAGTCCCAGCGGGGAGCAGGAGCCACAGCAGCGAACCCGTCCCCTTCTACCCCCGCCCGAGCACCAGAGCCCCCTCTGCGTGCTGGGCAGGCGCTGGCGAAGGCGGCGAAGGCTTTTGGGGCAGCACCGAGCCGGGCGGCGGAGCCTCCAGCTCCCCCTTTCCATGACACACGTCCGGCGTGAACGCCAGCCCTCCGCAGCGGCTGTCTCCGCCGGCGGAGCGGCCGACCGGACGCACCCCAGAGCGGCAGAGCAGAGCCCCGCACCTGGGCCTGAGCACCCCCCGCGTCCTCACGAGGAATCGAGTTAGGAGACCCTCGGTATAAACCCGTCCGTGCGTCTTTGTAATGTCACTTTCGGTTCATTTCCCAATCTGGGAAAATGTTAAATACCCACATGGGTCTGCTTGTGGGATCAAGACAGTTTGAGCAGAATTTTTCTGGTACTCGTGTGGATCTCGCCTGCCGTGATGGCGGTGACCCCCACGCTGCTCCGGNGAATTAAGTATCTCACCCCAAAGAAACATGTCCCCAGCACAACGGTCTCCACCATGGAAACCCGGGGTGTAACATGGAGCACGCCAAGCAGTTTCCCTTCCTGCTTTACAAGCACACGGAACAGAAAAGGAGAGAACAACCTGTGCCGTGGCGGGCGAAGGGGAGCTCGCTGCTCGGGCAAAGCCTCCCCCAGCCTCCTGCGGTTCCTGAGGAGCAAGGAGGAGCAAACGGGGCTGTGACCCATCCCGGCGGTGGCACCGCTGGCCCTCGTCACCGCCAGGATGCGTGCCGCGCTCCCCAGCGTGGGCACAGCGATGCGGGCCGGTGGTGACAGAGATGTCCCCATAGGAACCAGAGAGCCAAGGAAGGAGCTACCGAGTGTCCTAACTGGATCCCATCCCGGCAAGGGCTGCCGCTGATTTGGGCGGTTAAAGGCACAGTCTCGGCCGCTCCAAAGCTGTCATCTTCACGTGGCTCACAGCAAAAATTAATACCGCTGCTAACCGTGCCACCTAGTCACGCTGTAAAGTAAATTAATTACTGCAACAGAACTAACAATAACAGTTCGAGCAGAATAGGAGCAATATTATGGTTTACCATCAGAGACTGCGCTGAGACTTTTGCCTCTCTGCTGCCCATGAGTGCAACCCGGCAACTGCTGACTGTAACGTTTCTATTGTGTAGTTTATGCTAAATATGCATATCTTAATTGCATTAGTCAAAATAATTAGCTAATATATTTTTGCATAATGACGAGGTAAGCAAATATCACCATAGCTCAGTGCTTCTTGCATGAGTAAATTTGGAAAATTAATAGACTCCCAATTTCCTAATTATCCGTCTTTTATTCCAAGCTCAAACAATGAAACGCTATTGCACACTCCTGGGCATCTTGTAATTTAGTTTGCACCTTGAAAATTTTAAAGCACCTGGTTTTTCTTTTTCCTTCTTTCCCCCGCTTTGAAAAGGAAACGTGAACCATCCTTCCTCCCCTTCGCTGCCGTAGGGACTGAGGCTGCTGCCCTCGAAGCCGAGGATCACAAAGTTCACGAGGTTCCTAGCTTCCAGACAGAGCTGGGGATGGGAATTCGACTAAAAGCATCTTAGACTTAAAAATATATATTGAATTGCAAAAGTGTTAAAAGTTAGTTCTTTAGATGGGGAAAATGGGCAGTATTATCTATCAGGTATTTAATAGCTCCGGAGGTGGATCAGTTCGGTGTGTGTGCTTTCAGCAGTGCTACTCTGGAGTGTTCCTAAATCACCAAAACCCCCACCAAATCTTGAGGCTGTGCTAAAACCCGGGTATTTTGCCAGTAAGAATTTTTGTATGTCTCTAATTCGCCGATTTTCATTTGTCTTCCGACGATGCAGGATTCAGCTGTTCTGCTCTTTTTCCCAGGTAGAAAGACGGCGGCCGAGATGGCGACTGCACAGCCGCAGCGCCCTGGGAGCGGGGCTGCGCCGCGCGCCCCAGGAGCAGTCACCAGCCCGCGGGACGTGGCTGCCCTCGGTACGGCACCCGGTGCAGCTGCACCCACCGCCTGCAGTCTGTTGCAAGACGCCGTTGCTGCCGATGGCAGCCCAGAGATGGATCCAGCTCGCTCTCATCATTCGGGAAGGTGCTTGGGCACCGTGCCTGGCCAAGGCGGGTGGAAGGTCCTAGCCCGGCACTGCCAGGCGTTTGCACAAAAGCAATTAGCGCATGGCACTAACCAGCTGGGTTTCTGAGGGGTAGTCAGGCTTGCTGGGGCTTACGGGAAAGCAATTCGAAACGTGATGAAGAGAGCTCTCTGCTCATGGCGCTTGTCTTCACCAGACCCTCTGCGAGTGGTCCCTGTGCCCGTGTAACCGTGCTGTGCTTTCCGGCGCCGACAAAAGCCGGAGCCACTCTTTCAGAGAGCCCCGCAGCGCCGCAGAGTGCTGTTTTGGTGCTCAGGCCCACCGCTCCAGCTGCAGCAGCTCACAAACTGTACCAACTTCTGTATTAACATGCAAATTGCAGCATTACGGAACGGGTCTGTATGTAAAGCTTGTAAATTAATAAACACGGATCGTTAAAGGAAAAAGCCTGCTGGAACGGCTAAGCATTCCCTCTCTTTAACCTGTAGACGGCATGTAAGTGGAGAACTGGGAGCATCTCCGAGCACAAATGAAGAGCACACATCTGCAAACCTGATTTTCCTGGAACTTTTTCATCACTTCGTCTGGAAGGCGCGGGCTGCAGACACAAAGAAGGCATGCTCCGCTCTCAGCAGGGACTCCCCGCAGCCACGAGAGCTGCGCAGAGTCACAAGGCAGGTTATTCCTTCCCTCTGCAGAAAGAGAGAGGAATTTTTTTCCCACAGTTTTTTAGGAACAGGGTTTTTTTTCCCCCACTAAACCGTTCGTTCTTTGCCAAGGTGCCCTGCGTGGGTTTGTGCACCTCGCCACCCTGCAGCACGCTGCGCCTGGCGTTTGTTTAGTTATGAAACAGGAGATTGCGTTTTTCTGAAACGGCCCCCGTTGGTGGCCATCTCCGGGCTGCGTTTGCCGGCTGTTAGGGGCTGGAAACGCAGCTGGGAATGGAAACGGCAAAGGAAGGACAGAGGGGCCGGGCGCCCCGTCGTGCCATCAGGGAGCCCCCACCACGTTGCTCACGGGCGGCTGCGGGTCCCGGCCAGACTCCCGAGGTGGCAAAGATGCCCGCGGACGTTATTGCTGTGGACCGAGGGTCCCGGGGTAAGGTGCCAAAATGCCCGCGGCTGTCCCAGGATGGGGCACATCTGGCTCAGCTTGCTACAGCAGGCGTCCAGTCAAGGCTTCGAGGGCAGGAAGGGCCTTTTTTGGGGTCCCGTGGCTGCCACGGTCGGTGCTGGGCAAGCTGGGTGCCCCGGCACCACGTTTGGCTTCTGGTGTCTGTCACCAGGGCTGTGCGTCCTGGCAGCCTGTGAGCGCTTGTTCCCACTTAGAGGCACCGGCACCTTGCCATGCGCGTTCTTTCTTGCTGGTTTTGTTATAAAATACCAGACCTGGGAAATTTGAAAGGAGCCGCCGCCACCCATTTAGCAGGGTTATACTCGTTTGGATTGCATGCTGGATTGTTACAGATTGCTTTAATGAAATCATTACAGGCCTTGTCACCCACCTCTTCGAACATGATAGGTTTTAGAATGCTCCGAGACGGATAGTAATATTGTGAAACGTCTTTTAAAAACAAAAAATTGCTCGTCTAAAGGGAAGGAGGTCGTTGAGCCATTCTTTTTTTTTTTGTTTTCACATTCAAAAGGATCCATGGCCTTTCCCCAAAAAGCTGAATCGTGAATTTGAGAGGGAGAGCAGTAACTCTGGTAGGTCGACCTCCTCCCCGACGCGTCCTTTCGTGCAGCGCTCTGCAGTGGCGTGGTTTGGAAAGCAAAGGCCGGGGAAACTCTGCAAGCAGCGCAACTTGTGCAGCGGGCGCACCCTGGCAATTTGAGCGAAATCACTGGCAAGGTGCGGCTCGGCCCCGCAGCAGGAATGCGTTGCGCCTCTGCAGCGGGGTGGGTGGCTGCTGGCCGGGGCACCCCCAAATGGGTTTTCCACCGTCGCATTAGGGAGCCGGTGCCATTCTTATCATTTTATGCAAATGCTATAATTTCCTCGCTGCACACACAGAGAAAGTGATCGCAGTGGGTTTAACCCGTGTTTAGTGTATCACTGTCAGCAACTGTCTCGTGAAACTTCTGCAATATAAATGAACCAGCTGGTATTAGAAAAAGTGTGAAGATCTTTTTTTTCTCCCTTGGGCGGGGGAAGGGAAGGGGAGTGGGTGTGTTGCAAGGTTTATCACGTAAAGCTGAGAGGTTTGGTGGCTGGGAATGTGGTTTTAGTAGAGTTCGTGCTATTATTATTATTATTATTATTATTATTTTGCTCTACCGCGGTTCGGGAAATCTGCTGATCTTGTCTCACCTATTCGGTCAGCAGCTGTTATGAAGCCCTGTGGCACATTTGCATTTCGTAAACCCTTGCTGCTGGGAGTCCCAGCGGGGAGCAGGAGCCACAGCAGCGAACCCGTCCCCTTCTACCCCCGCCCGAGCACCAGAGCCCCCTCTGCGTGCTGGGCAGGCGCTGGCGAAGGCGGCGAAGGCTTTTGGGGCAGCACCGAGCCGGGCGGCGGAGCCTCCAGCTCCCCCTTTCCATGACACACGTCCGGCGTGAACGCCAGCCCTCCGCAGCGGCTGTCTCCGCCGGCGGAGCGGCCGACCGGACGCACCCCAGAGCGGCAGAGCAGAGCCCCGCACCTGGGCCTGAGCACCCCCCGCGTCCTCACGAGGAATCGAGTTAGGAGACCCTCGGTATAAACCCGTCCGTGCGTCTTTGTAATGTCACTTTCGGTTCATTTCCCAATCTGGGAAAATGTTAAATACCCACATGGGTCTGCTTGTGGGATCAAGACAGTTTGAGCAGAATTTTTCTGGTACTCGTGTGGATCTCGCCTGCCGTGATGGCGGTGACCCCCACGCTGCTCCGGCGGCCTCGTCCGAAGTGCGGGGGCAGGTGCAGAGCAGCAGGGAGAGCCGGGCCTGCGGGAGCCCGCGGGCGCGCGGAGCTCTAAAAAAGGAACATGGCCCCCTCCACGGTTCAGATTTACTCTGCCTCCTTGGTGAGATGGACGTGTATCGAATCCTCTTGAAAACATCAGTCATTCACTTATTTTTCAGGTGACGTGATCGGCAGAGAAATTCAAAGCCCGAGGAACAGGTGTGCGACCGGAACGGTGCGCCGAGGGATGGCTGCGGCAGGCCGCTGTCGCCCCTCCGGGTCAGGCGGCTCCTTTGAGACGCGCCCGCCATCTTCGCCTTCCCTTGCTTGGACGTCTCGGAAGTTTTGCCCGGGGGGAGCGTCCGCTGGGGGAGATCAGATGCGACGTTTGCAGCCTTTCGTTTGCAGTCTCGGGCAGATTGGAAGCAATCAGAAGTCATTCGAGTCGGGGGTCGCACGGGAGCCTCCGCTTGCAAACGGGCCGGGCGGCACGCTCTGCCCGTCGGTGGGGGACGGCGGAGGAGAGGCAGCGAATGCCGTCTTGCATCTCGACGTGGTCCTTCGGCGGGCAGGGCTGACTTAGGACATCCCCTGGCGGTGGGGATGACGGGGTTGGAGCCAGCCCGGCTTTTCTCCTGGAAGCAGTGGGGCAGTCTAGGCCGCACGGGGCAGCTGGAGGCGCCCGGGTCCAGCTCCTGCTTTAACATCGACACCACGGCAGGTCACTCAGGTTGGCTGGGGCGGCTCCCCCAGGTGCTCGGTGGCACACCACCATGCAGAGCTCCCGGCGTCCCTCCGCCCCTCGGCACGAGGCTGGGGCAGCGCAGGGTGCTGAGCATCCCCGCGAGGCTGTGCCTCCGAGCTGCAGGACCCGATGGGTTTGGATGCCACTGCAGTCACCAGGGCGACGCCTGCAGAACTGGCTCGTACCGCAGCCCCCGGCGCCCGGCCGCCCCCCGGCCCCGCCAAGAGGAGCACTTTTCCCCCGCGGCGGCGGCGAGTCCCAGCAGCGCTGTCCCTGATTTAGAGCCAGCTGCTACGTTTTCTCAGAGTTGAAAATTGTACTGTCAGCAATATCACAAAAGTGATTTCTTTATCAAAGGTCATTACCAATTATTTTGTAAAGAACTGACGCTTCAGTAATTACCTGATTTTATCTTTTTTTTATGTAGGTCATTTATATTTCATTATTGTCATGTTATGGCCTATCTGCTTGCAAAGAGGCATATATTAAAACCAGCAACTTCGCCTTAGTGTCAGAATTATTGCCCTATATTTCATTTGCCATTTTATCTACTGTTCTGGAGAAGATCATAGCTTGTTAGTTAAAGTGTTATATAAACTAACACACAGACACACACATATGCACGCTCCTCTCCCGACAATTTCACTCGGTATTGCCACCCTCTTCCCTACAGAGAGAGCACTAAAGAATTTCAAGCCTATTTATTTTTAAATGCAGAGGACGACCGCCGGTACCTGGCCGTTCTCACATCACATCTCCATGAGAGGAACCCCGCTGCCGCCTCCAAGGGCGTGCTGGGGCTGGCAGCTTGGTGTTTCCGCGGCACGAAGGGTCCCAGAGGGCCGCCGAGGCAGGGTGACACGCAGTGACTGGAGGAGCCAGACCGCCGGGCAGGAGCCAGTGCCGTGCGCGGCCGCCGCGATCCTGCCCGCTGTGCAGCGCGAACCTCCTTGGCTTCGCTTTTCTGCCGCCGGTGCAGGCGAGCACCCGTGGGTGCTGCGGGGAGGCACAGGCCCCGGAGGGGCGGGCATGCTACATCACAGCTGAAATGCTGTGCAGGTGTTAACGTGCCCCCGCCGGCCTCCCTCCCTCCCGATAACAACAGTGTGGCAAGGTATTGCCCGTGACAGTTGTTTAATAAATGTCCCAGGCTGAGGCAGGTGAGGGAGCGTGCAGGAGAGCAGAGGGGAGGAGAGGAGATATATTGCTGCTGCCTGCCAGCTCCCGCGCGGGGTGCCGGTGCTCTGCCGCGGGGCGTTGGTGGCATGTCCCCGCTGCTCCGGGCCGGCTGCCGGGGGGCTGTCCCGCAGGCCCTGCCTGCACGGCCCTGGCGGAAGCGGTTCCTGCCGATGGGATATTCGTTACCAGTGATTTGCCGAGTCGTTTGGAGCAAATAACTGATAGGATGAATTAAGTCTGATTTAACTCACAGGGTAACCACAGGTAGATCCTGGCTCCGTGGAATTTGTGTTCCCTGGTTTTGGGGTTGCTCAGTTATGTCTCCAGGCCTGGATGGGGACTGCAGGGAGCTCTGCAGGAGCCCCGTCATCCGAGCTTCGGTTGGAAATAGGGAGTTTTTGTGGGTGAAATACATCACGGGGTGTTACCCCATGCCCTTTGGATGGGAGGCAGCCATGGACACCTCTGGAAAACGTCCCGCCTCAGACCCACGGAAGGGTGTCCCTCCAGACGTACCCACCCTTTCCCACCGCTGCACTGGGAGCCTACACCAGTAGCTAAGACGATCCAGCAGTTAACTGGTGGATAACTAGCACTCAGGGCTGAGTCCTGTTCCGCGTGCAGAAGTGGATCTGCTGTAGGCACGCAAGTTTGAGTTTCCAAGTGCTGTTGTGGTGTGGCCGCGCGGTGACCGGCTGGCGCAGACGCCAGTAGGAAAACACGGTGGAAAGGCAGCTGCCGTGCGGTTCTCGTGTAGCTGCCGTGGCCTGCTGATGAGGAGACGGTAGCTTCCAAAGAAAGCTTGTCCCGGCGTAACTTTCCTAATGGAGAAGCTCTCCTTACCATACACGCAGGGTATCCGCAAAGTTTCTTTCCCGAACTTGATGTGCGGCTGTGCCTGCGGCCGCGCAGGCGCTCTACGGTGTACGCATCACTGGTTTGTGACAAAACATCCGATGGGCGTGCAGACAAGTAAGAAAATAGCTCCACGCAGAGATGAATTTGTAGTCCCAGCTGGGAACTATCAGCTAAAAACGACACCGACAAACCCAAAAAAGACCCCGCCAAGATCCCAAATCTAGGGGAAGACAGTAATACCGAGTGCAATCTGTTCTTTCCACACTGTTGGGTTTATTATTAACCACCACTACTTTTTATTTCTCGTCGCATCTTGCCGATTAGCAATTCCTTGAAGAAGATTCTGGGGTTGTAAAATACGCGTTCGTTAGGTGGAAAGAAAACTAGGCCAGGTCCAAGACTTGGGAGCCATGAAATCATCAGCTGGAGACATCCAAGCCCCGTCCTGGAGCCTGGTCTGCCTGTGCAAACCCCTCCGGCTCCCGCACGCAGCCGGTTTCACCGGTGCCGAACGCGGCAGCGCCCGTCTGTTGTACAGCTGCCTCCGAGCGGGCACGTGCCGGCCAGGAGGAGGAGAGCCTGCCTCGGTCAGCCAGAACAGATGGCAGCAGGTTCAGTCGCGGGCGACCCGCGGTACCGTGGGGCTCCTTGGGCTCTTCCCCTCCCGTGGAAACAGCTAGCGTGCGGAAAGGGAGTGGAGGGAGCAGGGGCACGGCCACGCACCCAGGTGCGCGGGGGCCCTGCGAGAGGCCGGGGCTGCCCTCTCTGATCCAGGCACCAAGGATGTGGTGTTACAGGGGTTCAGGACAACTATCCCGTAACTCTGTTCCGTGTATGAAATTCATCCTCATCAAATCCTAGAGGGCTTAGAGGCTGTTCCGCTGTTCATCACACGGTTTTACAGTTTATCGTGACTGTCTCCTCCACATACGTAGGAATGAATAAGAAAGGCAAAACAATTTTGCAAACTCATAGCTTATTTGGCCCGTATGCATCTTTTCTGTGTTTGTTTAGATAAGAACATACAACAAAATGTAGGCTTTTCTCAGGCTGAAAAGAACAAAGAGACCCCCCCTGCCACCCCCCTCCCCGCCATCTTCCTCTCCTTGTTGCAGCATCGTCCCGGTTAGCGACGCGGGTTGACGCGGGTCGGCCGGGCTCCGGGTGGGTGTCGCTCCCCATCACTGCACGTAAGGCTCACCCGATGGGGCTCGCGTGGCTTTTTGACAGCCACGAGAAACGCTCAATTCCGTGTTTGCTGGCGGAAGTTTCGTGGCTGCTGCGCGCCAGAGCGGACAGAGGTGAGCGGCTGGCCGGAGCGGGGCCGGGGAGCGGTGCTGCCCTGCTCGCCCGAGTGCTGGCGGGGCGCGGGGGCGAGGGCTGGAGACGGGGTCGTTCCTCCAGTTAATGACGAATCCAACCAAAACTCTGCTAGTAAGCTAATTCCGTAATGAGGCTGTCGTGTTATCATTTATGCTTCCCCATTGCCGTACGAGTATTTTAATAATCTACATAGCATTTAATTATAATTCAGTTACCTGACATAAGTAATTTCAGTGCCCTTTAATATAACAAATCTCTGGTGCGAAATATCGAAGTAATAAGACCTGACAGGTGGTTGTTATTATTCTGCAAACTTGGCTGCCTTCAGCCGCCCCCAGCGCTCGCAACGGGAGAGCCGGGGCTGCCAGCCGCGGCGGGGACGGGCTCCCGCTCCACGGCTCCCGGTGACCGGCCGAACCACGAGCGTGCCTCAGGGCGGCCGGGCCGGGGGCTCGGTGCTCCCTGGCGTCGCCGGAGGGGACCGGCCCCGTCTCGGGGGGCAGCGAGTGGCCCAGTCTCTGCCACCCAGAGGTGCAGGTGTCGTGGCGCTCGCAGCATCGCCGTCTCTGGTTGCTGTGCCGGGCTGCAGGCTGCCAGCCTAGGCTGCAGGGCGAAGACGCCAGAAAGTTCATCAGTAGCAATGATGATTTATTTTCTTAAGTGTAGGAGCACCCCGAAGAGGAGCACGCCTGAGACCGGCACTTCCATGCATAGAGCCATCAAGGAGCTGTCAGAGAGCGATGTTCTTGCATGACCTCACCCTTCCTCTGTCTGGATGCAAGGCAGGAACATTTAGGAGAGCTGGAAAATATATGTAATGGCTGTCTTTTGCCAGATGTGTGAATAAAACCAGATGTGACAGATAAGCTAAGAACAACTGCACGTCGGCTCACCCAAGGGCCGGGGAAGGCAGCCCCTGTTCGGCTGCGGAGAGGAAGGGTTAGCTCCAGCATTGCTTCCTGACCTGCTTAGAAAAACAGCTACAGAGAGGTTGCAGGGGGGTTATAAATCAGCAGCACTGATCGCAGCATGTGGGATGTTCTGTTAAAAAAATAAAATGTAGAAATAAATGGTGACCTGACACACGCCAAAAGAAGTTACGGCAGCAAGGCTGCAGATGATAGATGCTGCGAGTGTGAACAGAAGATGTGAGACACGAGATAGTCTCCGGGAAAGGTGGCAACAGCTCCGGCGTCGGCTGAGACGGGGGAGAGACCCGCGGAAGGCAGGGGAAGGGGAAGTGTAAAAGCCAAAGTTTGCCCGTCAGCGCGTGAAGGCCGCGGTGCGGGAGCAGGGTCCGCAGCAGTCTGCGCCTCCAGCCCCGGGCGCAGCGCGTGCGGTGGGGCCGGCGAAGGCAGGGTCCCAGGGGAGCGGGCCGGTGGCTGCGGGGAGGGAGCGGGCGCTGCTCCTGGGGCGCTGCGGGAGGTTCATTTCATGCATAGGTAACTCTGCCAGACACGTCTCTTGCTCTACTTAGCATTTAGCCTCCCCTGCCACCATTGCATGCGCGGTCACAGATGTTAGCAGTTATCTTTCATTTCCTTTTAAACTGGCAGGTAAGGCTGTGTCTGGCCGGGGGGTGCGGGAGACCCTCCGCGTGCCCTGGCCGCAGCTGCGCCCCGCGGCCCTGCCCCGGCTCGCTCCCACGGGCGTCCCGAAGGCAGCCTGCAGAAGGGCTGCAGGGCTCGGCCGCGGCCGGCGAGCAGTGCTGCAGAGAGGATACTGCCTCCGCCTGCTCCCTGTTTTGCTTTTTTCCATCCGCTCCAAAAATATCTCATTTGGGAAAAGTTCACAGAAATCAGCGTATCCTGCTAACGGTGTGTGTTAACTGTTGAGAGATGCCGCTCAGAAGCAGCTTTTGGCATGGTTTGTGTGCTTCGGGGGTGACCGTCGCCTCTTTCAACCAGCTTTGTATTTACGTTAGGAGAGTGGCTCCTCATTTACACCACGGTAAGTGAGAGGCAAATCAATTCACCCCTGCAAGCTGCTGCGGGCAGGAGAGCCGGCAGCCCGGCAGCAGGCGAGGTGGCCGGAGCGGGCAGGGACCAGCGCCGGCTGCCAGAGCAGCCCCAGCCCGGCCAGCCCCACCGGGGCTCGGAGGGGGTCAGCAGCGCAAGAGGAACGCGGCCTCTGAAACTGCTGTCCTGAGAAGCTCTTTAGAGAACAGATAAACTGCATTCTCCTGGTTTGGGACAAGGGCCTCTTACCTCCTATTTTTCGATGACTAAGTCCCTAATTCCCATTTTTTCCATTTGCTGGGTGCAGCCGCGGTTTCGGAGGGATGTGCAAAGAGCACCCGTCACGCCGGGCACCTAACGAGGGCCTGACAATATTGACAGCGATGCTTTTAGCCTCCCCGTCCCTCGCCTGGCACCACGGCTGCGTGTGACTACGGAGACGGTCCCTAACGAGGTTGAGCGTTGCAGACAAGTACAAAGAGCGTGAATTTGCTGCTGCACACGCGGCGAAGCTGGGGTTTACATCCCGGTTGAGAGCTCAACATCCCAGCGAGGGCTTAAGCAGGACGGAAGTGGTCTGGCGGAGACGTTTCTCGTTCTTGAGCGCCAGGGTGAGTTCCGGCTCCAGCAATACTCTTTTAGCCAACTTTTAAGTGTTGCTCTTGTGCCGTGCCTACCTAGGGACAAGGTTTGAAAGGACAGAAGGGGCGGCTTAGTTAAATGTATTGAATCAAGGGAACTGATGACAACTAGTGTATTCACGTTGCTTATCCGTGTCTCTTGCAAAATCTTCTTTGACTGCATCTTTTTCTCATACCTTCCCGACGTCCGATGGGACGATGCTCTTGGACCAATGCAGAGCTGCTTCGTGATCCAGCTGGAGTTTGCTGCGTTTTGCAGTGGCATTAATCACGAGGCGTCTGTGATTTCTACTCTTTGCTTAAAAACACGGCAAGAGTTGTATGCAAGCCACGCAAGGCCGAGCCCTTCCCACTGGCAAAGGTGATACAATAACATAGGCGGGGATGGAGAGGCGGGGATCCGGGGAGAGCACCCGTCCCTGAGGCAGCATGTGGCCCAGGCACAGGCAGAAGGGTGCTGGCGCTGGGGGCAGCCCCCGGAGCCCAGCCCCTGGCTCCAGCTTGCAGCAGGTGCCGTCGGCGTGGGTGCAGAGGCGGTGGTGGCGGTGGAGGTGGGACTGGTAGCGCAGGATAAAGCGCGTTCCGCTATTTTCCCCGTAAAAACCACCACCGCCACAAAAAACCCCTTCAGAAACTGCACGCAAGATCTACGCGCAAAGAACCGTGCGCCTGCCGCAACGCCAGGCAGGTCAGAGCTGGAAAATACCAGATTTAGGATTGTGCACCGAGCTCCCATCCCCCCCTCTCCTGCGTTTCCGCTACGACAGACTGCCGTCGCCTATTTTTGGACACAATTCAAAACGTCTTCCCTTCGAAAGGCCATTTTATGCCGCCGATGAATGCGGAGCGGAAGGCTCGCTGCCCGGGGTGGAGGCTGGGAGCGCCCGCGGTGTTCTGCACGGGCCCTGCCTCGTGTGCTGCGCTGGAGACGCGCGGGGCCGGCACCGAGGTGGAACGGAGCCCGCGCGCCCGACGTCGCTCGTGATTTGTTCTCCGGCAGTGTACGTGTTTGTAGGTATACGCGTATAGATACACGCACGTAAATACGCATATATGGATTTAATACGTGTCTCTATACAGGCACACATGCATTAGATGAAAAGGATTTACATAAAAGGTACGTGAAATGAAAAGGCGCGTGTGGATAACTGCACACGCACACACCCGCTTGATTTCAAGCAGGACTGTAATTATATCATCTTGCAAACTTTAAATAAGGAAGTAATTTCCTTACAAATGGAACCCTTGTTAGATAACTCCATGAAGGGGTTTACGCAGTTTAATTAAAGAAGCAGCTCTGCCTTGTCCTCCGTGTACGATGAAATAAGGCAAATAGTTTTAAAATATTACACTCAATTATACTTATAAATCTTGCACAGGTAATGAACATATTCTTTAGATTGCAGAAAGAGCCGGACACTTATCTTACTCTTTAAGATAAAATACCACATCCGTATAATGCATTGCTAAGCTTTCCTCTTACCATACACGTTGCCCAGAACCCCATTTTCTATTAAATAATAATCACGGTAATTAATAGACTAGTTATTTTATCTCCCTAATCTGGTTACAGTAATTTATCAAAGGTATGTAAATGAACGCCAAAAAAAAAAGCAGTTCATTATTATTTTCTAAAGGGTACATGTCTCTTGCTGAAGCATGTAAAATGTAATTCTCTTGAACTTAATAAGATACTTGACTTTGTGTAATTCTCGGAAAGAAAATCCATTCAATACTTTACTTTTTTATGTCACACTCAATTTGTTTTACTTACAATTCGCTGGCAGTTAAGGCTTGCTAATGGGCTGTTTTCCACACGCTCTACTCATGACCATCCAAGATGCCACCGACAGCGAGGCGGGATATAATTCTTCGCCTGCTTTGCGCAGCGCGAGCCTCGCTCCCCCTGGGGACGGGGTGCTGGGGCTCTGGGCGCTGCCGTGAGCGCTGCCGTGGGGGCTG
>VZSC01014175.1:0-51096 GCA_013398225.1 Steatornis caripensis | reverse complement strand
GCCCGCCTGCTCCGCTGCAGCGCTGCCGGCGAGCCCCGGCTGGCCCTGGCCCGGGGAAGCGGTGCAGCCGCGTGTTCCCCTGCCGCCCCACGGCCGGCTGCGCCGGGGTGGGCGCGTGCCTGCGGCGGTTTCATGCGACGCAGCTGGCGGGTCAGGAGGCAGGGCGAGAGGGGCAGGTTGTGGTCTCGGTCTGCTGAACACGACGCCGGGGCACGCTGCCTCTTGCACCGCGGCGTCGCGCGTCACGCCCGCGGCGTTGCCAGTCTCATCCCAGAAGCCTCGTTCGACGCGACTGATGTTCTGCGGGGTTTTGGCCTCGGCAATGACCGCGGCCCTCGGTGGACGTCGTGTGTGTCTGATTTCTGAGCCATTAATTCAAAACCAGTTAAAAAAAGAGAAGGAAAACATTCAAAGGGTATAACGTAGCTACTCATCGAGGCAGTGTGGGCACTCAGATGAAAGGGATCTGATTAACGATAGCGCCTGGGATAAGTGGCACTTTAACCAACTTTAACTGTTGATGTATGATGACATAATGTCCCCTCCAATTAATGACAAGGATATAAAACACCTGTATTTAGCAGAGCAGATGTTGCTTTTATGGTTAAATGCACACAGAAATTGACTTCTAAAGGACCAACGTTAACTTCTCCATTATTTGTTTCTCTATTTGTTGCCCTGTATTACGAGCGAGAGTGAAACGTAACCCCGCGTGCAAGGGAGGAAAACACGTGCTCTCCACTGGTAGTAACTCAGCGGTCATCTCAGAGCAGTTTACGGAACATAGGGTAGCTTTGCTCTCACCTATCTCTACAGGCACCTCTCCCAAAGGATCTCAAAGCATCTTCCAAATGGAAGAGGGGCTTTTGAGATACGTACAGGGATGACGTTACCCGCATCTTCACCAGAACGAAAGCATTATGCGGCCTTTTACCACGTTTTCTTCTCATTCCGCGTCCGCAAAGGGATAGCTGCCTTTGCATCCAGCTAATATCCCTACTGCAGCTCCAGTTATTTACGCTTTGACCCTAAGGGAGCCAGCTTATACTGTTAGTCACTCATGTGCTCACATCTATGTTATGCAATTCAGTGGCTATTTTCTGAGGAAAAAACATTTGTTAAGAAAATTCCCACCGAGGGCAAGTATGGATGAGGGACAATTTGTGCTTGGGGTGATCAGAGGATCCTACCTCTCTCCTTTGGCTTTGCAAAGCGTTTTGGAGTGTTTTCTTCACGCTAACTACACAAAGCAGGGAGAAGGCGCCGCGCCTCTCCATTGCTTCTCATCCTGGAAGACGTCACGGCTGCCCGCTGTCACCCACGTCACCCCAGGCGCTGGGTGAGGAGCACCCGGGTGGGAGCAGACAGCCTGGGCCGGCGTGTTGGCTGCGGTGGCTCAGCAGGGAAAGAACACTGAAATTATCATTCCCCTCAGCTCCCACGCTAATGAGCAGCTCACACTTCCCAGGACTGCCTCCTCTGTGTCTCCTGAGGTTTAAAATACAGTAGCTGCATATGGGCTCCATGGAGGATTTATTTATAGAGCGTAAGTGTTTCCAACTCTTCCAAGTTGATTGCAAGTCTTAGAAAATAGGCACTGTTCTTAAAGGCCCAGCTTCTACCCTGCTGGTGTTTCATGAGATTCTAAGAGTTCAGTGGGTAAATGAGAAGTGTCTGAGCCTCACGGGGACAGAGAAATGCTACGAAACACTTCCTGGAAGGAAAAAGCCTGTGAACAGCCCTTCCCTCCTCCCCCTCCTACAGCCCAGAGATGGAGAACCTCTGACCAAAGAAGTCACCCCGGGGTTTTATGTCAGCCGTGAGTTGCCGATGCGTTTTAAACACCTGTAACTGGCGATGCCCGGTCCTACACCTCCTTCAGCCGCTGCCAGGCAGGGCCCTCAGAAATGTCTGCTCCAGGAGGCCGAGACCCCCACGCGCAGGCTGCCTCTGCCGCTGGAGACTGCTTCTCAGCATGCCAGCTCGAGAAGCCTACACCGCGGCACATACGAGAGACATTAGCGTGCTACGCATTACGGGCTATATCTGAGATTTTAAAGGAGCATTCCTGCATCTTCTGGCTGGTTGGTGTTTTAGAGTCGAACACTTGGCGTTACAGAGATTGCAGTGATGACGTGCCTCCTCCAGCATCCTAACGTTGCGGTTTTATACACCGGGCCTTTCGTAGCTGCTAAAACCTTGTGCCTGTCTATGGGTCAGGTGTCCTTGACACAGTTAAAAATGACCTAAGAAGTATTGTCCCAAGGCAGCAGAAGAGCATCCGTGCGGTTCCGCATGGACCCCATCATCAGGCCGCTTAACCAGCCATTTCACTCCTCACGGAGCTCCCCGGCCCCGGCGGTGAAATGGGGCAAAAATTCAGCAGGGAAACAGAAGAGGCTGAAGCAAAGCAGACTAGGGCTATATTGTACGTATCTCACGGGAATTACTTTACGCAAGGAATCTGTTGACGTCAACGGAGTGACTTGTATTTTTCTGTTTACTGCACGTATTTATTTCACGTCCATCACCCTAAAACCGCTTTGATTCCGACACCAAGTTCTTCAGATAGTGTTTTCAGATGTTAAAATGGGGCTCAGTAAGTTATTGTGCCTCAAATATGGTGAATGAACTTTCCTCCTAGAGCAAAAAAAAAAAGACCTATAGCTTGCAATCCCTACTGTGGTAAAACTCACTGTGGTGCGCGTGCACACAGCTGGCTTTGCTTCATCTAAAATATCGGGATCATTTGGGCTCTTTTGTTGGCATGTGATCTCTTCGCTTTTGTTTGGCTCATTTTTCATACGCTTGACGGCAGGGTCTGGGGACAGACCTGTCGTTAAAGAGGAGAAGGAGGAAACGCGGCATTTCAGGGGTGGCTTGCCACGTGCGAGAGACAGCCTGGACCCGTGCCCAGCAACAACGGAGCGAAAAGGAGTTTCTTTCTGTTATTGGGGATGTGGGGTCTGAACACAGTGCTTGCACACCCAAAACATTTCTGTGAATATTTACGGACCAAATAAAGTGCTCGGAATGGCTTGCATTTCCCCGGGGAACTCCGAGGACTTCTCCCGTGCGCCGTTTCCCCGCGTCCTCCCCATCAGTGAATCACTCCACGTAACACCTAATGCCCTTGGGTTCGCCCCTTTAGCCTTGTTGTCTGTCTAAAAATTAAACGGCAAAAGCGAACTATCTTTTCCTTCACTTCTCCCCCTTGCAAGCAGTAGCTAACTCCTCGTTTTGCCTCCCCCACCTTTCCGCTGCACTAAGCCACTCGCAGAGCCCCGTGCTCCTCTGCAGGAGCTGGGCGGCCGCGCCGGAGCCTTTGAGGGCAGGCACCCACTATCTGCTGTCACAATGCATCTCGTAGAGGCTGTGAGAAGGCACGAAAGCAAAGAAACATTCAAGCTCGCATACAAGGAACGCAAAATCGTGTCCAATTATCACAGCTTTCCTAAAGACCCTAAAATATTGCTTCCATAAGTCAGGCTGAGACAGAGAATTACATTCAGCTCATCCTCCTGAGATTAGAGAAGAAGTTCAAGTTTCTGTTCTAGATAAATAAGATTTCCTTAAAGCAGTTTAACAGCTGCAAGAAAAAAAGAAAAAAAAGAAGGAGTGAAGACATCCATTTTCTGCAATCAGTCGCGCAGTGGCAGGTGCAAGTCAAGGGGCACGGCCTTTAGCAGGACCCAAGGGCTGGCCACAGCATCGCCGATTAATCATCCAGTAAAATGCACTTGACAGCTTGGAGAAGTCTCCGATTCTTTTTCTCATGATTGCATTGCTAATTTGGTCTTGAAGCTCACTAAGAACGCGCAAGACTTAAAGAAAAGCTGTCGGGTTTTCTAATATAATTTTTTTTAAGGGGCGCTTTTCTAGGTGGGTTCAGTCAGTCCTAGCTTGCGAGCGGCTAATATAGCTCAGCAAGAAGGCATTTGAGAAAGTATTTCACCAGTGATGGATATTCTCCACGGCGTTAATCTGCACGGGCTAACGCACGTTTTCTTTTCGGCATGACGTAAACCCCTCTTTTGTTTCATCCATCTGTTTTATTTTAGGCAAGACTGGTGAGAGATGATGCCTGAAGGCACAGCTTAGGTGCCAAAGCCCATGTGGAAAGGGCACGCAGGCATGCCTCAGTGTTTCACAGAGGTGCTCAGATGTTCAGAGTTACTTCACTGGATCCGAAACACAGTTACGGTCCTCAAAAATACCGCTGGCTTTCGCAGGAGTGTCTGTATTTATGAGCCATGGCTCTGGTGCCCCTCAGTTGTCCGGGACCGCATAAGCCCATTGGCAAGGACTGTGGTGGCAGACCCATCCCGGTGTGCCTGGGGAGGCCCCGTTCCCCCGCGGTGACTGAACAGGGAGAACGGCTCAACACGGAAACCGCTCTGTCCCCAAAGGCTCCTGGTTTGCTTACCGGAGGCTGAAGAGCAAAGCGATGCCGCCGGCTCCGTGATCTGTGCCGGTCACTGACTGCCGCGCGGGAGGTTACACCCTCGTAGCGGTCTTCCAGCACGCGGTATTTGGGCGTTGCTCTTCAGGCTCAAGTCAACCCTCCATGGTCTCTGATCCTTATAGATCCCCTTCCCATCTTGTCTTGGGCAAAGAGGGGTGAACATTCGCTGCAAGTAAAAGGGTGACTTAGCCGGAGCGTCCAGAGCATTTACACATCAAGCACGGTGATTCGGCTCCTGAAAAAATCAGTGGCAGCAGTCTCCTCGCCATGAGATGAACTCCCAGGCATCGGAGCCAGCTACAGACTAAATGGAGATGCCAGGGTATCTTGTGTCCCTCTAAAACTTGTTTAAAAAAAAAAAAAAGAGGCCGTAGTCGTTGCTGTACTAGAGTTGTCATCACTGTACAGTTTAAGGGTAAAATCGGGATGAAATTGCAATGCCAGAGTACAAGAGGGGACTAGAGGTGTGGTGGTGGGCTCCGTGGGGTGGTACCCTCCTCTCCCGACTGGCAGAGGTTCAGTTCAGGCTCGGGCAAGCGGTGGCCCGGGCTGCGTCCCGCTTTGTGCAAATAAAGAAGGCATAAAGGAGGCATAAAGTTGTCCCCAGCGCCACCGCACCATCTGCACAGTAGCTGGATGCGTCTGGGTCTTGCGCGTGGCCGCTTAGAAACGCTGGCCGTTACCAACGAGAGCGCACTGAGACGCAGAGTGCGTGTGCGCGCGTGGGGGCGCATGGTGTGTGCGCGCGCGCACGCATGCGTGTGTGTGTATTTGTGCACGTGTGTGCGTGCCCCCGTGCGCGCGGTACTCCCACACCCACACGCACCCAAAGTACTGCGTTATCTTGTAGGAGAAATCCGTAAAGGCAAGTCATGACCTTGTGCTCACTGCGTTTAGAGAAAAGCACCAGAGTCGCTTTATGCTGTGTTTTCCTATTTTCTCAAAATAGTCAACTTGTTTGTTTGATGCCAACATCTCGTAGACCGAAACAGCTCGCTGGGGGATTTGGGCACGAGCTGGCACGCGTTACTTCCAGTTTATGTAAGGTCTTACTGCAGTTTCTATTTTTAACCCCTTTAATAAAAAGGATTGTTCATCATTATACCAGCTTAGCAGGCACAAATCACATGCCTAGGCAAATCTTATGGGGAAGTAAGGTGATTCATTCCATTAATCCTCTGCTGCACAAAGTCACAGTAAATCCCGGTTCCAATAAGTGGGTTGAAGGCTAAGACCTTTGGGCTCCTCTGTCTCGCGTTTGGCTCTACTTGCTTTTGGGATGTCAGATTCCCGTTCCCAATACGCACAATTTTTTTCTCTGGTTAAAAAAAAGAAAACCAAACCAACCCAGAATCTGAGCCGTTTATCAACACATAAGACTGATCTTAAACGAGTAATAGTAATAGCCAGACATTAATAACTCACAGTCTAAATAAGCATTGAAAAGTTGGAAAGCTTTTTTTTTTAAAAAAAATATAAAAATAAACATGAAAAATGTTTTGTGCCAGAGACAGAGCCAGCAGTGTATTATCTCGACAGACTGCAGCTGGACAGCAAATAACACGAGATTGTATTTCGGTTCCTCTACTTGAAGTGAAACATGATGGAGCCAAGTACACGCAGAAGCTGTATTGGCAGGGGCAGGAGAGGAAACGCGAGTGTACATGAAGTTAACGGGGTTACTCCGGTGCAGAGCAGGGAATCAGACGCTCCCCTGTAAACAGCCAGGCCATGGAATTTGCATGGACACAGCTACTGTCGAAGAGCGAGGAATTTTTAATCCAAACTGAATTAAGAAAGATATTTTCTGTTTTCCACTCTCCATCTTGACAGATTCGCAGGGGTCTCTTTCCCCGCCGGAAGATGAGCTCCTCAGGAGAAAAGGCAGATGCAGCGGGTTACGAGAAGAGTAAAAGTTCTTGGAATATGCAGGCAGTACGTCAAAGCCAGGGGGACCTGCTAATAATTCCTTTGGCATCACTTCAGATCCGTGATCAGGTAACCTGAGCGCCGTCTCAAAGACTGCACGTGTTGGTGACGTCCGCGTTGTCCACGCACCTTTTAGCTTCGCAGCAAAGCGGTCGTCTCCTCGACATCTCTCCTCAGGACCTACCTCCACGTGGAAGGCCAAGGAGTGCGGGCTGATGCGCAAAGACCGTATCGTTACAGCTATAACTTCCTTCCGATCGTGGCTGCTGTTGTAACAACACAGATACAGGCAGAGGGAGCAGAGTGTTCTGGTCGTAGGCACCTTTGTGCTGGCGAGAACGGAACCTCGTCTGCGTTTGGGCTTGGACCAAGTTCTTGCTGTGTACACAGCACAAGAAAATTCAAAGCCTACGTCCGGATAATGCGAAAAGATTTCAGAAATACGCGCAGGACATCGAATGCTCTAAAAGCCTTCCGTTGTAAGTGCTCGAGAGCCATTTAGAAGCCAAAGGGCAAGCGGGAGATGCCCAAGCCAGGAGCACGTGGCCACATCCCGCGAAGAGCCAGTGCTTACAGCTGGAGCGGGCAGCCCCGCTAACCACGCAAGCTGCTCTCAAGATCTGAGCTTGCGTCTCAGCACGGCCCTTCGCTGCCTACGCGGGTGCGCAATGGCCAGCTCGGGTTCCCTTACCTGCTGCGGACACGCTGGAATAAATGTGCCTTGTAGTAATGATGGTGGTGAGCGTGTCACGAGTGGACTGAAGAGCTGGGTGTAGTTTACCGGCTGCGCCGTACGCGAGAGATCAGAGCAGGCGAGGACCTTCCCTTAGCTGTTCTGTAAAACCAACCGCGCGAGAGGAGAAGAAAAGCGAGAGCCACGCTTTTTCTTAAAGAACTCTTACTAATCCTCTCTCTAATTCCCTCAAAATAGAAAAAAAAAAAAAAATCGCCAAGACTTAGACCCCTCAAACTGCTGTCTGCTACGGTAACATTAAGTGTCTTACACTCGCAATTAATCCAATAAAGCAGGGAAATTCAGAATGAAGTCTGACACCCGTCCTGCAGCCATACCGCTGCAATGATGACAAGGTACAATTGTGTAAGCTGAGACCCGAGCGGCGGTTTGGATTTTCTCTGCTTTTTTTCCTTGCTCTTTATTTTAGAGGCGTGAACAGGGCGGTTTAGCCACAGCGTGACCTTGCCGCTCTTCCCTCCCGCAGCCCGCTGGTTTTGGGCGGGTAAGTCCCGCAATGACGATCCCTCAAACCCGCCGTGGCCTTCACCCGCCCCGGCACACATCCACACGGCTGTCGGGTCACTGGCTTCCGCTGACGCAAGGGGAGTTTCTGGGAAAAGCCTTTTGTAATAAATGCAACGGCTCTACAGTGTTAGTGCTGGCGCGAGGTGGAGAATGTCCCGCTTCTGACCCGCTCGTCGGGACCCTGCCCCGGTTCCCGTTGGTTTCCAGAGGCAGAATTAACTTGGGATTGCATGTCTCAACCTCTGGAGAAAAACCCCGAACCCCAGGAAAGGATGAAATGTGGGATGAACAGCTCTGGGCAGCCATCTAGGAAAATCTGTCGTTGCTCAAAGATCTTGAACTGGTAATAACTGAGATTTTTGTGAAATTAGGAGTCTGCACTAGGCATATGGCTAAACCAATCCTAATCTCTCCGAGGTCCAAGTCCATGGGAAGAGCTGGAAGACGCTGCCAGACTCTCCTTTTTTTCCCCCACAATTACATTTTGTGATTGTGACGAAATTCTGTGAATATCCCAAGGTAAAATACCTAAGGACAGTAACAGATGACGACGTATGTGCAGAAACGGCGGAACGCGGCCCTGCGGCTCGGGGCCGTCGCGCCCGTACCGGCAGCCCTCGTAGACAACACGTCCAAATCACGCCTTGCTGCCTCGCAAGCCTCGCGTTCGTTTGCACCTCACGACGGATATTGTCTGCTTGTGAGCAGTCAGAGTCCCATGGTGAGGCACAGGAGGGCCCGATTTGGTCAAAAATGAAGCTTTTTGGGGACAAATGAGGTCTCAGCTGTTGAGTCCCTGCCACAGCACGACCAAGGGTCCTCGGCACCTCCGTGGTGGCTCAATCAGAAAGAAAACCAGAAGGCAGAGGTGAAGTTTGATGGGAGTGTTGGCTGCGCTTCTGAGAAGGATCCGGCTGAGCGCTTGATGTCTTGAATTACCTCCCCTCGTTTCTGCCTCAATGAATTTTTCCCGATGAAACCATCTCAGAGAATCTCGGTGCGTCTCTTGACATTTTCCAGAAGCGAGGCCCAAGCAATCCTTTTCTTGTAGAACACTTGGAAATGGGCCCAAAGACAAAAACCTTTGGCCGGTTCAGACAGCAGCACCCGAGCTCCGTGGCTCAGGGCTTTCGCTCGTCAAGAAAGGAGACGAGAATGGCGAACCGCATCCTGCTGCTCGGGGACGTCTGGACCCGAGTTTGTTCCAGACCCGCCGAACCCCATGTGGTGAGACTAGAACTGCACGATGACTGCTAAAGCACCGTGATCTCCGGCACTGAAAGCTTTTCCCTAAGTTAACGCTCTCCTCACCGGGGTGTGGATTCATACGGCAGTTATTAGTAAATGCCACGGGTTCCTGTGTTGCAGGTCACCCCGAGTCACAACCTGAAATGCAAAGAGATGCTGCTTCCAGTTTGTAGTAACGTCTCACAGAAGCGCTACACTTCCTTTAAGACTGATAGTCAGGAAGCAGCTCGTTGCTGCCGCAAAGATCATGATAACACTCCAGGCTGTTTTAAAATCGAGGAAAAGTGTCGTTATCAAAATGTCATTCCAGCGTGCATGCTGGCCGCCTTTATGTCTTTACGCTGCCTGGAAAAAAACATTTCACGCGTAAGCATCGCCTTTCCAACCTGTTTCCACCCACCGTTTCAAGCTAGTGCAGTCTTGGGCACGTCCTTGGTGCCCAAGCGTGGGTATGGCCCTGCTGACGCCAGTGAACACGGGCTGCTCCGCAGCAGCTGCCTGACCTGAGTCTGTCCGCGACCACGAACGAAGGGGCTGCGGCCGGTTCGGGGGTTCACACAGAGGCAACGCGCCGATGGACAGGGTCTGTCATTATGGACAACTCTTCTGAAACCCGGGTGCTTGCACAGCGTCCCGCGTGCGGCCGATCGTCTCCTGTCTGAGCGTGTAAACGTCCATCTGCCGCATCGTCCCTGACAGGGAAGGCGACGTGTTGCGTGACTCAGTGCAATGGTAATGCAGTAACAATAAATAATAAAATTACACTCCTGTTGTCTCACTAACGAAGTTCGACGAAAAGGGAAATTTTGCCGCTATCGCTTGGCTGGGAAACGAAGCAGAAAGCCCAACAGCAGAATAGTTTCGGTGTTAATTCGGAAGCGGCTGGCCCCATACGGCAACGTAGGCGGAACTCGAGGCAAGCATGGCTGCGGACAAAGGTGTCGTTGTCTTTTGAGTACCTAAACTCTTAGAGCAGCGAGCAGGCTCGGTGGCAAGCGCCTGCTCTGGGAACGCAGATGGATGACATAAAAGCCATGCATCTTTATTAGCAGCCGTTGAGCAGCATCTGGAAGCGGAGCGGGAAGGACCGAGCAATTACTCCGCGGTACCTGTCCCAGGGACAGGTGCGCTGTGCCAGGATGTTTCTGTGGCTTGTTCGAGGCTTCCCGAGACGGATGAAAATCATTATACTTTTGTGTAGTCAGCAGTCTGACACTGATGCCGCACGATCTGGCTGATATTTTCTCCCGGGGGAACACAGACCAGAAACTTGGTGGAAAAACAAGGGTACTGCTTTATAAATCTGTTACTTAGCGACTGGGGGGAGGAGGTGGCGGCAGGTTTTTACGTTTGGTGACAACTTTCAAGACTTTCTCTACCGGGTCATGTGGGAAAGTTAATAGGAATTAGGAAAAGGTGTGAATTTACAATGAGTCAGTTGAATTAAGTCATATAAGTATGTGCATTGGGCATTCGAGTGACCTTAATCTGATGTAGCTTGATTTTCTGCAATGTGAGGGGAGTGGAACCGCGTTAAGGCCATGCGAATTCTAAGCAGGGATGTGGTCAGACGTGCACTCCAGGAAACACTGTGGCTTGAGATGTTACCGCTTAATAAAAACACGTTCCCGCATGGTTTTGCAGGGTCTGGCAGCCCGGGCGATTTCTTTTGCTGGGCTAGTAAATACGTCTCTGTTTTGAAAGCGAGCTAGCAAGGAAAAGGCAAATGACCTCACGTTAGGCGTTCAGTTTGTGCTCTCGGAGGTGGCCGCCAGAGCCGCCGGTGCTGTGGGGTGGACGTGGGGATCAGCAGGAAGCGGAGGGAGACTGAAGGGGAATGCACGTGAGCACCAAAGCCAAGGAAGAAACGAGGTTGCTTTCAATGACCAAATGTGTCCAGCCATGACGGGCCTCCAGGGATCCCTGCCGGCTGCGCAGGCAAGGGGCAATAACGCAGGCTTCGCAGTGAAGAGGCGAGGCAGGGTACGAAATCCGGTGCGGAGTTTGGTTTGTAGCTTTTGCTTTGATTTCGCGCAACAATTGCTCGGCGCACCGAGATTTTGCACTGACATTCCTGCTTCCAGAAGGGTGCTAGCCACTTTATTACCGCGTTTTTTAAATAAATTGTATACATACACACATACGTATGTACATATTTTACTGCTCTGGCTATGCGTATATGGGTGTATCTGCCTGTTTTTCTGTCCTGATCTTAAACATTAACTTGAAAATCACCAGGTATGTATTCATATGCGCAAACATTCACTACCAATAGCAATTACTATTGTATATTAATTTTCAAATGTTGAGTTATCCCTAAATAACTACTGATGCTATTAATCAATTTCCAGCAAACTTTCAGACCAAACTAGAAGAATTTTTTCGGCCGTAACTGTACTTTTAGAAGCGCCAAGAGGACAGACGACTGATCGGGTAGGAGGATCCTATAAGCGGCCAAGCGCTGTGTCAGCGCTCCCCGCGTGCCTTTCCGCAGGTACAGCTCTTGCCTTTCCCCGTACGCGGCGCAGGGACGCCGGTCCGGCTCAGGCCGCGGTGCAGAGCAGGCCCCCGCGCCGCAGCCCCAGAGCAGGTCCATCACCCGGGGTGAGAGGCTCCTGCAGCAGAACCTCCTCCTGCCTTGGCTGTCCTGGGTGCTTGTCGCCTCTAAACTAGCATTTCTGGGGGAACGAAGCTGGGAAAAACCACCGGAACTTCTCGGCTTTGCATGTTTTTTTGAGTTGCGTGATTAATGCCGTAGCTGCTGAAAGAACTCGTTAAAAGCACAAACTCTTTTGCTGCGAGGGGCAGCCGGTGAGCAGAGGTCTGTGCGCCCGTGGGCACTGGCCCCTGCCCGCCGACGCGCCGCCGTCCGGGGCTGGTGGCCGGCACGCTTTGGGAATAGCAGGGTGTCTGCCTCCCCGTTTCGCTTTCGGTTCTTAATGAGAACATATTGCTGTAGTCATCCGGTTACTGCAGTGTGAGCAGACGGAGGGCTAATAAGGACATTATTGGGGAAAACATATACGAGCCAGGGAGACACGTTCCTTTCCCAACATATAAACATACCGGGATGATAAAGATGTCTGCCATTCCCCGATAACTACAGGCTGTGCATCAAACGCGGTGGCGTGGACAGTAATACCATGCCCGTGACTAATGCCACAGGAATATCTAATAGAATCAGGTCCCAAAATACCTCTTTTTTACCTGCATTTTTTTTTACCTCACATTTCTTTTCTGTCATTCCAAGACTCATTTTTTCTAATATAATTTAAAAACTTCCTGATACGATTATATTATTCATCGTATCCTATTAGTGAAAACAAAATTACTCAAATGAACCTATTAGGACATGACAGAAACCTGCTGACACAATGGAAAGTTTCTAGGGTTCTCCTGTTTGGATCCATGTAGCCATTCTTCTTTATTACTGCTGACGCTGCCTGTCACCCCGTACACGAGTACGGACGCACCGGGGGCTGCCGGGGCGCGGGGGCTCAGCTGCGGGTCGGCGCCGGGCTCTGCCGAGGAAGGTGGGTGCTGCCAGGCGTGTTGTGGCTCCTCGGCACCTGGCGCGATGGACTTGTGGGGTGGGAGACCAGCGCAGACAGATCGGGGGCCGCGCGCAGCACCGGTCCTGAAGGCGAGCCGTGCCTCGAGTCTCCTCTGTGTCAGGCAAAGAAACGAAAAAGGCAAGGCAAGTTGGAGAGGGCTCCCGGCCGTCCTGCAGGTCAAGAGCAACCCGGCGCTGTGGCTACTCCTGGTCTGCAGAAAGCCCCTCCTCAGGAGGAGAGAGCCCCGTGTTTCCTCTGCCAGACGTCCCCCAGAAGAGCAATGCAATACTTGCCCCTCCTCGGGGCGTAGCTCAGCTCCCTGCCAGAGCCAGGCTGCCGCCGGATTTCCAGCAGGCTCCGTCTGCCCCACCAAAGCCGCAGCTCTCCCCGCTGCCCCGTGTCCCGCGGGGCCGTCGCACGGCGCTTGGGGCTCTCTGCTCCCCCTGCCACCTCGCCGTGCCCTCGGCGGCACGCGGCTGGGGGCCGGGCGGGCGCCAGGACGAGGTTGACTCCGGCGTTCTGACCCTGCCACATGTATTTGCTGACGCTGACCCGCACGTATAGATGCTGTTGGCCTCTGCAAGTGTGCCTTAGCACAGCCATGGCATTTGTTCTTCGCTGAACTATGATACCCTGAGGGGATTAGAGGAATTTACCTAGGCACTACAAGTTTAAGGTCCTGTTATTCCCCCAGGACCAAGGATTCAAATCAAAAGTCGATCCGAATCAGCGTAAATGGAAACATGAGCCGGGCGATGCTTGCAGGAGGAAGGTAAATATCGTGGTGCCCGTTGCAGAGACGGACTGAAGGTGACAAGGAAGGTGAGCCCAGCGGCACACGTGCCTGAGACCCCTTTGTTTCCAGTGATAACGGAGCAAACCTTTCTCCTCCTTCTCCTTGCCCTCTCTTTTTTTAGCATTTCAAAGGCTGGAGTCTGTATTTTATCCCGTAGCTAAAAGGAAATGCGCTCCGATTACAATATTACAGACAGGCGTATGATAGAAAGTAGCAGCCATTGTGCTATCCTTGAAAGTTGCCTTAAAAGATTTAATTTATATTTTTGATGATGAGTGAAATTTTTTGCTTTAAAAAAAAAAATTAATCAGCTGTCGGTGCTGGAAACTTTAATTCCCTATTCACTAATGTTTAATAATGCCATTATACAATAATACATCAAGAAGCAAAATAAGACAGCCCACTTCATTTTGCTTTGGTCTGCCTTGAGGACCGGCACTCGAATCCTACAGATGAAAGGCTAATACTTTTATCCCTTAAACTACTCAGTCAGCCCCTGAAACTAAAGGACTTAAAGGAGAATAATTGGCTCTTTACAGAAGGAGAATGGAACAATGCGCTCTCTGCCTCTCAAGTTCTGTTTTGCATCTGTCTCCACATTCGTTGCTTTGTATAAATAAATTAAATAATGTTACCTAAAGAACTAGATCACAAAAATATTCTCTCCTTACACTTTGTTCAAAATTAATTTCCAGATGGCCGCCCTCTTATGTTCTGGCCGAGGAGAAGGGGAAGATCTTGGCCCGTGTGAACCACGACCGAGGGTGGAGGGGGAGCCGTCGCTTCATCTTTGTACGTATTAATTGTAAAGACGTCGCAAGCTGATGTCCATAAAAAACAACATGTGAGGACAGGGGAGCATTTGCTTTCAAATTTTCCGCAGCGCTCACAGGGAGAGGGGAAGCATGAGAAAACCGAGGCAGATCTGTATGGCCAATTTTTATTCCTGTCCTGAGAGCTACAAGGGACGCTTTCGCCTGGGAGGGAGCCCTCGTGCTCTCCATTTTGTCTCAGCAAGGGCCGTCTCAGGCTCCCGAACGCTGGCTGTAGCTAGCGTATGCTTGCCAAACCTTGACCGAGGCTCGACGCCAAGAGGATTTCATCTAGCTGAAGCAAGAATTCAATGTTCACTTGAGCTGAAAACACCCCTGTGCCCTGGCCAGCACAAGGTTATGAGCACTTATGGCCTACTTAAGCCCTATTTTGAGACCGTAAATGGGCCTTAAATGTTCTGCAGGCTGAATAACACCCCTCAGGACAAAGGTGAGTTTCAGCCCAGGTCTTTTTTCAGACTCCTTTTTAAAGTCGCTGCATACACTCGTTCTGCTCTTGCTCTGTTTACAAGGCAGGCTTTCCTGCCCTCCGAGCTGGTTCCATCGCTCCTGCGTGCGCAGGCGTTGCAGCTCCCGCCTCGCTCACCCGATGCACCTAACGAGCACCGCCGGCTTTGCCAGCGAAGCCTGCGAGGTCCTTTTCTCCGCAGCTATTTGCAAATCCCTCATGTAGATCCTGCATGCTCGGATTGTAGCTTGGCCATCAGAGCTTGTGAAATCTTTCAGCCGACAAACACGCACACGTGTGCAGCAACCTTGATTTAGGATTTTAATCTTAGGGATGTTTATGTAAGCAAAGACATTGGTTGCCAGTGAACTTTAAACATATGTGAAGGTATAAGGGCATGTGCAACTCCAAGCGTGTGGGTAGGTTGCTGAAACTAATCTCGTTACGGAGTTCCCGCCCGAGCTCCGTGATAGCAGCACCGAGTGGATTATATCCGTCTCCACAAGTCGTAACTGATTCAGGGGCAGATGGGGAGATAAGCTGATGTTCTTGCATCTCTGACTGTAGCGCAGGAGTCAGGAATGGGAGGTCGTCACTGCTCGGGTGCAGACAGCCAGGCAGGAGAATGCGAATCTCTGCTCAGCACTCAGGGCCCGCAGTTTGTCCTCGTGTTAATTAAACGGCAGGATTGCTTCTTTAAATGTGCGGCTGAGAAGGTGCTGCGTGCCTTTCTTAACAGGACACTCACCTGGGAAACTGGAGCCTCGGGTTTAAACCCCGTCCCTGCCTTAAGAGACAGGAATGCAACTCCAAACCCTTGGGGAAAAATTGTAAAAATACAGGTGCAGTGTCTGCCCAGCACAGCCTTGCGCAGACGCTTGGGCAAAGCCTGAGGAGCTCAGCTGGGTAATGGAAGCGGCATAGCTGCGTGGTCCAGCGAAGGTACACCTCTTACCGCACACGTGCTCAGTCAGCTATGGGGGCACGGCAAAGCCCCGAGCGTGCCCACAGGTTTGCGCAGCCATGCAGGGAGAGCCCTAGGCTCCTCTGCTGAAGCAGAGGACTTTGCATAGATCAGTTACGGCTGGGCCGAACACAGAGCGACCCCACCACTTCAGGCTTCCAGGGTGGGAAAACTGCATCCCATCAATGCTCCCGCAAGTCTTTCTGTATTTCATGCAACTTGGGGCAGGAGAGCCCGAAGGACAGCCGACGCTGCGGAGTCTGCCGTGGGCTAGCGGGCAGGCACTGCCCGTGCCACTTCCGCTCGCCCAGGGGCCGAAGAGCGATCTGAGGCTGCCCCGTGACAGACCCGCGCGGTGCGTTTGCGGCTTTGNGTATTTCATGCAACTTGGGGCAGGAGAGCCCGAAGGACAGCCGACGCTGCGGAGTCTGCCGTGGGCTAGCGGGCAGGCACTGCCCGTGCCACTTCCGCTCGCCCAGGGGCCGAAGAGCGATCTGAGGCTGCCGCGTGACAGACCCCCGCGGTGCGTTTGCGGCTTTGCAGGATTGCGCAAGCTCCGCACGCATTTGCTTAACGACGGGGCTGCCTGAGGGGCAGAACATCTGCTTTGGGGATCCCATCAAGGTGGAGGCACGACCCACGGCCCGCCAAGGCTCTAGCAGCTCTCCAGCAGGTGACATTTAATTGCCACACCACTACCGGGGGAAGCTTAGCACTCGGAAGGCTCCGGGGCTCCCACGGCCAGGCAGCAGCTGAACAGGGGCGTGCGATTCTGCACGGACGGAGCTGGGCAGGTCCAGCTCCAAGTCATGCCTAGGTCACTCCTGTGGGCCAGCTTGTAACGCGGATGGTTTTGCAAGCGCGGAGCTGATGCAGCTGACCGAATCGCCGCCGTGCACCGCCAGACACATGGGACAGCAAGCTGGCTGACGGCGTTGCTGGATTTCCTTTAGGAGTGTGTCCACTCAAAATCTTCAGGAACTTTCATGCTCTGCACCGTTTTTTCTAGGCAGAGGCGATCAGACGTGTAAGCCAACGTGTCTCTGGCTGAAGTCAACGTGTGAAAATTATTTACACCACCAGAAGGGCTGTTGCTGTCACCCAAAGAAGGTAATTAAATAGCGCAGAATTCCAAAACAGTCTTAACGGCTTTTTTCTGCTTTTCCTCCAACTCACACCGGTTTAGCACTCAACCCATTCTAGGCAATTTCTTGCTCTTCTCAAGGTTAGAAATGACCGAGGCCCCAGAGACAACGGAGTACGGTTCTCTTTTGACACCAAGAGGTCTGGGGGTTTTTGTGTGTCTGGTTTTGTTTTGTAGCTGGATGTGAAACGTAGCTGCTCTTTCTGGCAAAAACTTTCCAAACAGGATGCTCGGATAATCCGAAAAGGATGCTTCCCCCCCCCGCCCCCCCCCCGCTTCCCCTCACAAACGAGGAGAAACAGAAACAGGCTGTGTGCGAGCGAGGAATCTTAACGGCCCCCAAATGCCTTGACACCAAACGCCCTTCGCACCTGGGGAGCGGACATCAAACGTCCCGCCGGGCCGGTGGGCACCCGCAGCCGAGGGGCTGCACCCGATGCGCTTCCTCCAGGAGAGCTGCAGCGCCCGCGGAGCCGGGATGCGCGGCGGTGCCGTTCCGTAACATCTGTTCCAGATTTCACTAAGTAGAACCTGTTTGTACAATAAAACACTGAGCCTACCCTCGCTTACTGTTCGCAGGGAATCCATGAATACTCATAGTAATTGTCCGCTCCTCCTTTCGGGATTTCGTTACGTTTAGCTTCTCCCATTTTCTTCAAGCATCCGGCACCGTTGTGTTCCCTCTCCCTCCCTTTGGGCTTTTCGCGCTGCTCAGGTGATTTTAACAGCCACTGCGGGTGCCGTGAGGAGCGGGCTCCGTGCTCAGCCGAGACCCAGAGCTGTGCGAGGCGCTGAGCTGCCGCGCTGCCGTTGCAGAGACGTGTGTCCCCCTCTAGCAGCGCCGCAAAGGGGGTGCCGGGGGCCTGAGACCTCGGCCACGGGAGCATCCTCCCCATGCAGAGCCGCGTGTTGAAAGCTCTTGCCGAAACGCTGCGGCGGAGCCGTCTGGGGAGGATAAATCAGTCACTGACTACAGAGAACAGGTCTTCACAAAGTGTCCGGTGCCCGGTGCCGGCTCTGGCATCCCCACCATCCACCCGTGAGCTCTCGTCACGTGTTCAGCCTCTCCAAACCATAGGTGAGACCATCGCGCTAGATACCTGTGTCCTTCCTGCTTCTATGCCACCGGTAAGTGACGGCCCCGTCTCCCCCGTAGCACGCTAAAATAAGAGCAAGCATGTACAGATACGAGCAAGGCAGCAATGAAACAATCAGGTGACGTGAAGTGACACACCCTTAGGGAAAAAATTAGGGACTGTCGGAGCCCGGACAGAGTCAGCGTGCACTAACGTCACCTCCGGAGAGGCTGGCCCGTGCGACAGCAGTGCCTTCGGTACCCACACACGTGGCGACGGCGATGTTGGCGCTGGCGCTGGTTTCCCAGGGCAGCGGTGGTCCAGGCTGGGATGTGGGATGTGGCACGGCATCCTTAGCCGCAGCGGGGCCAGGGCCTTCCTGCCCTTTGACAAATACCCCTGCCTGCGCGCCCGGCTGTGCCCTTCGGTGCAGCTGGGCAGACCCCGCCTGACGCGCACCTGAGCTCCTCACGCTCCTGACGGGCGGGACGCGCAGGTGGCTCCCGCTGACGACGCGGAAGTCGCCGAGGTGTAAAAGCAGATGGGCGCACGGTGCTTTTCTGAGAGGCACGGATCTTTAGGTTCAGCCTGTAATGAATGCAAGGAATTTTTTGGTATTAAAAAGAAGTAGAAATTCAGCTCTGAAACCCAGATTGGTGGAGGTCTAAATCTGAATTCCCTCTGCTCAAATGCTTCTATAATATTACTTGATTTCTCCAAAGCAATCTGACGGCATGTGGAAGTTATTCTTATTTTTACCCTTCTTCCCCATATGAAAAAGGAAACACAGTCCATTTGCTGTAAGCCCCTCAGCATCTGCTGATTTGTCAGTTTTATTTAGTTAAAACGCATTCACGTTTGCTGCAGAGGGGACCGTTTAGACAAGCTAGATGGAGAAAATTAGTTCTACTTTACCAGCATTAACTACCCTGATTGTACATTAATTAAGATACGCTTTGTGACATATGATGTGTCCTAGCAGAAATGTTTGGGGAGTTAGGCAGTTTTGACGATTTAAAACTAGTATGCAGCGGGTAAACGTGGTGTTTGGTGGCAAAAAAATATTCCTACACCTTGAGAATGTAGATGCTGTGGGTATTATTTTGCGTGCGAGCGGATGTTTAACGTTGTTTCATCGCTTATAGTTTTGGCTCCACAACGAAAAATCCAGTCCAACAAAACTTACTGCGGGAAGTAACCCTGCAGCCTCCGAGAGCGACGGAACACGGCCTCATCACCCACTTTGCTTTTCCACGTCTTTCCTGAACGGGCAGGGCTGCTGCTAATTTGCCCGCTCTCTAATCTGGGAATATTTCCCGTGGAAGCGTCTTGGCGAAAGGCTTAAACCGGGGCACAGCTGCCGTCGAGGCGCACGGAGCAGCCAGCGACGTGACGCCGTGTGCCCCAACCACCGAGGGGTGACCCCGGCGCGGCAGAGCAGATGAGAAGGTCTCTGCTTGGAAAACCTGGTCCGTACCGCCCTGGGGCACAGGGACAGTACGTTTAGTTATAAAAGTTGCACCACCTTCCCAAACGCTCCTCTTCGTTAGCTGCACAGCCCTCCCTCGCTCTGGCTGGTGCTCAGCGATTGCTCGTTCATCAAAATAGCCGTTATCTCGGACGTGGTTTTTCCCCCTCCTTACGGTGCCTGGAAAATACGGCTGCCCCGGGGCAGTAGGGCTTGAAATATTTTCGCGGTTAGTGCTGTTCAGTTCCCAGCTGACCAGCTGCTGGACCTTCTGGGTGGAGATGGCGACACGAGCTTGGCTCCTGGAGCCTTGGCTGAGCACGGCTTAGAGAGGCTTCCTCTTAAAAATGTGGCAAGAGCACCGTGGGCTGCTCGTGTACGGCGCGCCAGCCCCGGCGGGGTGAGCAGCAGTGGGCCGGCTTGCTGCTGTCGCGCCGGTGCAGTCTGCGCCCGCGGCTGTCCTCACGCGGGGACCTGCAGCAACCGATGCCTGTTGGAAGGAAATGTGCACGAGCGGGACGCGCCGCAGAGGGAGACATTAGATGCGGCTACAGGGCTGTGCAAAAAACTTTTGTAGTGATTAAAGGTGTATTAATATCCTTTTGATCCGCCTTCTTATTGTCCGCGACGAAACAAGTGCCTCTACGTATGCGTATGTAACCCCGCTGGCTTCTGCCCAAACGCTCCCATTTGAGAAAACAGATTGTATTAACTGCCTGGAGCCTCACATAACTTTTGATCCTTTTCTTTTTCTAATTTTTTTCCAATTCTAAGGAACTAAAAGGCGATTTTCCCGTAGCAAATATTTACCCTGACCGTCCTCTTCAAAGCTTCTTTTTTTCAGCGAGGGAGAACACTGTGCAACCGGGCTGGAAAACGTCCACCGGCATGGCGTGCAGCAGTAATAATTTTGGGGACCTGGCAGCTCTGGTCTCAAGATCAGCTCCCACAGACCCTTCTCCCATCATTTCAACCCTTCTCTTCAACATCGCCTGACTCTGAAGAAAGGGCTTCAAGGGTCTGGTGAGCCATGAGTGAGCAATATAAAAGCAGTGATAAACCTTTAAAACCAGCTGTAGAGCATTTGCCACGTAAAACAAATAGATATAAAACATGCAGCGATTTCTTTTTTTTCTTTACATGCATGCTTTTTAAAGCAGAAAAAGCCTGCCTAGGTAGCTGGCCTTTAAGCCTTCAATTAATTGAACAAAGATTTAAAAATTGTTCAATTGGTTTCATTAGGAAGTGTATAATAGAATAATAAAGTAAAACAAATGATATAAAGCAGACCCACTAATTAGCTCTACATGATTGATACAGCTTTGGACTAGGCATTTGATCTCAAACAAAATGCCGTTCCTTGTTAAGAGGATTTTTAATTGATGTGCAGAGAGGTATTAGATGATGTTGGAAAATAATTACTCAAAAGCTATTCATGCATTTGGCTGAACATAACAAATGAAGTTTGGGCGCTGGATCTGGCGGAGTGGACACATGCTAATTAATAATGAGAGGAACAAGCATCTTCCAGTAGTTTTTAACCCAGTGTTTACTAGGAGATTGCTTCGCAATTATGCACCATAATGAGGTTGTCATCTAAACAAAATCAACATTACTCAGATGTCATTTGAGATTGCTAAATGTTGCAGCCCATATATATGTTCAATTCTTTTTACAGATGGTAATATGTTATTAATCAACAAGAGCTGTTGCTAGCGACCCAGCTGCCACGGGCGGTCTGGTACGAGGGGACACCGGGACTCTTCTCCTCGTCCCACACCGTAAAACATAACGTCGCCAGAGCAGCGGAAATCCTAAAATTTATTCTAAAAATCCTAAGTCGAGATGTCCGTTCACCAGGGGAGCAAGAGGCATTGACATACTCCTCCTCTTCAAAACGCTGGCAAGTGGTCGTCCGAGCCGTCCTTCGCGCGAGGGCACGGGCCGCGCACGGTTTGTGCGGCCACCGCCGCGCCCCTCGTCGGCGTGCCCTCATCAGCCGCCCTCCGCTGCCGCAGGGGCCCTTTCCCACCCCTCCGCAGGTGCCAGGGCAGAGAAGAGGGGCAGCCGGCGCTGAGTTTATCCCAGCTGTCTGAGCGCAGTCCGTGCAGGTTCGACGTGACGTCTATTGGCATGGGTACTGGGAGCCAGAAACGCTGCGTGCCATGCGGTGCCTATCCCCCGAGCGGGCTGCGGTCTCCAGGGCTACCAGTCTGGCACTGCCACCAGCGCTGAAATCATAGCAGTTTAAAAAGAAAATAATAAACTTCGTTGCTTGGGGTTCAAGCATTCTGCTCTTTCTCCTGTGCCGCTCTAATATCTCACTGCCTGTGCAGGCTGAGGATACAGCGATGCGTCCTGAAGACGAACTGCTCCTCCCGCAGAGCGGCAAGGGCGTTTGATCGTTCCTGCGTTGAGCGGCCCTTGCCGCATGTTGGTGCGAAGGCTGGGGCGAGCAGGCGGGTCTTTCATCTCGTGCTGATGTTGATGGGTGTCTGGTTCTGTTCCTGCAGGTGATGAGGGGTGACTGTTTCGACTGCCACCCGGTTCTCCTAACGCGAGGGCTGTGGGACTCGATGGCTCAGGGGTGACAGGAGGCTCAGGGCTCGGCTTTAACTTTTGTCTTGCCAGGTGAGTTTCTTTCACCTTCCGGCTATTTAAGCAAAGAGATTACATTGAGATTACGATGCCTTCCTTCACCTTTCCGCTGTGCCTAGCACAACGAGGTGTCGATCTTGGCCGGGGCTTTGGCCGGATACCAGACCGGCTATGACATTCTCTTCTTCTATGGAATATTTGATGTAAACATAGCATAAGCAAGTGGGCAGGGTCTGCTTGTCTTTTTGTATTTTTCATTCATCGATTATGTAAACTCTTTGCCTTCTTTTCCCTTTGGAAAGACAACTGTGTCGACGCCTGCGCCTGTGAAGCACCCCAAGGTCTCTGGAAGAGCAGCTCCGGGCGAGAAGCCGTTCAGGAGGTGGCACGCCGGCTCAGCTGTCCGCGCTGGGCCGGGCTGCTGCTGAAATGCTGGGAACGGTTTAAAAACCCCATGGTTTTGGAAGTTCGGTGTACCTCTGAATGTTGTGATGCCTATTCTTTATATATTCCTTGGAAAAAACCTAGATTTTAGGAGCTGGTTTGGCACATTACATTTTTTCAGACAGAATGATTTTCGTTAAACCCAGTAACCTTTTTCCAAACAGCTTTTTCATCTGATTTTTTTTCCCATCAGCTTCATCAAGCACATTTTCAAGTTGTGTTTTTATCTGACAGTACTTCCAGAAAGAACCTATTACTTATCTTTAAACATCATCTTTATGCCTTTATTCTTTGGAGACCGATTCATTTCAGACACAGGCTTTCTACTCACACAAAAGGCAGCAGCCCGTGAACGGCACGATGGTCGAGTGATACTTATTACTGTGTTTTGGATTCAAACCCCATTACAAGGCTGGAGTAAAAGGCAGACCTCGGCCCTTTACAGTCAGGAAATGGAGAGAAGGGCGTTCGCGTCCGTTGTGCAGTGGGCATCACCGAGGGGCGCCCCCTGAATTCATCAGCTGGTGGCAGTTCTCTTCGTTGATGGAAATTACCTCAGAATGACATAATAGGTCTCCGTTATTTCTCGCTTCCACACACATTTCAGCGACATCATCTTGCCAGCAACAGGGTATTCGTTCTCAAGTGTTCTGAGCGCCGTCAGAGCACTCCCCCGAGATGCTGGGGTGATGCACAATGAACAGACATTTGGAGGTTGGGTTGTGTAGATACTGTCTTCAGTTTTTAAAATCCTCCTGGTCTGGGTCTTCTTCTCCTAAATAACGATGCCTAACGTTCGTCCTGCGTCCCGAACATGCACTCCGTCCTCCCTAAGATGAAACGGAACACTTAGAGAAAATGAAAAACGAATCAGCGGCATCTATTTGAACTTCCATCAGTAGGAGTGTGCGGAAATATTTTCTTTCTCAGTTCTTCATTAGGAATGTCAACAACGCTGAAAAATGAAAAAAGATGAGCATTTCAAGGTCAAAGTCAAAAGATGACTCCTTCATTTTTTATTGCTGTTTATGTGGCTTGGTACCTGTTGCCGTATCCAATGAGAAAAACACCTCAAAGGTCTCCTAAGATAATGCTAGCACTAAATTAAGCGCAGTGAACCTGACCTGGTGAGGATAAGAAGCGCCATGAGAAGGTGAAGATCAGCGCGCGTGGGGCTTATGGGCGGTAGAAGCTGTGCTAAACGCCTGTCTAGTTTACAGGGGTGTTCAATCAGTTGTAGCTTTGGTAAATGCCATGGAGAGGCTGTGGATTTGCACCAAGACCAAGACCTGATTTTCAGTGCAAAGTGCAGGCATTAATCCATAGTGCGCTCTTGCAAGAAGTTGGCGTTTCTTTTCTCGTCACGCAGTGCAATGTCACTCGGCGGTCACGAGGACAATCCCCTGAGAATGACCTCTCTTGCCCGCTTGCAGCAGCAGCGATTGCAGCAGCAGCGGCAACAATATGTGCTTTTATCCGTGGAAGCTCCGGGAGCTGAGTCCTCTGGGTCCTGATGGTCATCAGGAAACAAAGCAAGACTTAAAACTTTGCTGCTAGTCTTTGCCTTTATAAACAAAAGTCAAGTTAGCTTTGAATAATTCAGCTTTTGATTTAAAAGTACCGAATGAGGAATGAACAAAACCAGACCTATTTCCAAAAATCTCTTCTGGTCTGGATGCCCCATTTCTAGTCGTCCCGCGTGAAACACCTTGAGCTGGCTGAACTTCCAGGCTGCGCGCCCCGACTTGGCAAACGGCGTTCAGAAACCTTTCATTCTGGCACTTGACGTTGGCCGCACAGAAGCCGCGTCACCCCAGCTCCCGCGACACTTTTCGAAAGGTAGCCTCTCGGGCGTCATTGACACATACATTTCAAGAAGATTTTTCCTGGGGCCGAGTTTTGTTTTCAGATGCCATTAGCAATCGTCAGGCAGCACGCTAAACGAAATTTCTTCCTTTCTATTTTTCAATTGCTTCCCGGTTCCTGCGTTTGCCCTGACACAAACACGTGTGTGCATTTGGGGGGTGGTGGTGGTGTGCCTCAATAAGCCAGCCCTGCCAGAAAAATCAAAAAAACCCTAATGCAATGGTGCAACGGCCTGGCTGGCTGCGCTGGGAAACATAAGCTGCGTTATAACCAGGAGCCTGTTGTTCACAGGCCTGATTATTTAAGACAAGTGGTGTTCCTGCGTGCAATCCCGCGTGCGCTGTGCAAATTACATTGCTAATTTACTAGCTGGCCAAATGTCACTCTTTTGTAATGCGCCACATTCCCTGTAGCTCCAGACAAGCCGCTCGGCAGCGTCCCGCTTTGGGAGAGAACTTCTCGGCTGATTTCGAGAGCGATGCCAAAAAGTCTCACTTTTCTTCTTCAAATAAATGACTCCGACACTTCGTAGCCGTGGCTTTATATTTTTACTTAAATGTGTGTTTTGTGGGTGAGAGTGCGGCGTGGTTTGAACAGTTGTCAGAAGTTTTATTTTTGGAAAAAGACAGATAGTATTTCGTGAGATAATTAAGAGTTTGTGAAGTTTCCTTGAGAAATGAGAAAGGCCCAAACCATCATCTTCTGCTCATGGGTGCATTTTGCACTCGACTCTTCGTTTGCCACCTCCTCCTCCACTGGTTTATAAATCTCTTAATTAATGGCATTTATTCTCCTCTCAGCCTTGCCGGAGAAATGGGTTTATGATTATATTATTAGGAAGTGATGATAACGTATGTGGGAAAAGGTGTTTTTTTGTACGCGGGCTAACCGATCGCTATGGAAACAAGCAAATATTTGCAGACCTCAACTCCTGATTAATACCTACTGCTTGTTCTGGCTTTATAAAGTTGCTGTCTGGATGTGAAGAATTTCTTGCGAGCCGGTCCCTATGGCAATTTATTTACGTGTGTAATAGTCTCATCAGAAATTACTCTGGTAATTTAAGGCTCCATCACACCGTAGCAGTTTCCGAAACAGCCATTTTATCAGTGTGTGATTTGAAACACAAGCACTAGGGGTTGTTTTTAAACCTTTTGGTTTGCATTTCACCGAAAACAATATTTATTACGAAAATATTTCTCCCTGAAAGGAGGGATGCAGGCACACGCTCTGACTAGCAGCGCGTTATTAAAGCAGTGTCGACAAGGCCGCGGCTGCCAGCAGAGCTGCTTGAACAGAGCACCTCAAGCGGAGCACTACAGGAGGACTTTGCCAGCAACGCGAGCCATCGCCCTTGCCCCCGTCTCGACAACGCGCAGCCCAGCGGGCATCCTGAACCAGCCCCGGGTTCGGACGCGGCGATAATTAATGTGGAGGATGCACCTACGCAGGCAGAACACCTGACGTGGGGTCTCGAGGGGAGGTGATAGGAGAGACGAGGGACAGGTTTGTCTCGATGTGTTGAAGTCTTTACAGAAGTGCTTCGGAACTTGCTAGAAGAAGAAATGCTCTTCTGCATGAGCTGTTGGGCTTCCCTATTGGAAGAAAATCTTTGTGACCTGGTTTTGCAGGGCATAAATCCATCACAGAATTCCCTCCGATAGCTAGAAAGTACAAAACCCCAAACTTTGGTTAGCAAATTCTTCACTCTCCACACATTTTGGTCTTTCTAGAGAATCCTAAACTCTCACCTCTGCAGTCTTCCAAAAGAAAAAGAACATAAATAGATCAGGTTTTGGATTAGAATTATTTTTACTCCCAGGGTGTTTTTGAAACTGAGAACTGAACGCTTTAACCACATAGGAATTGAAAACGCTGCCGTAGATGTGGCGGATGTGGTCCCAAGCGTCCCCCTTGCTGAACCGTTACCTTGACCCGTACAGAACTACTAATGTACTTTAAATTCTTGTTTGTCATAGCTCCGTACTGACTCATGTCTGCATGAAAATTTTTCCTTTGGTTCTGTACAAAATTATGGCTGGGCAGAAGAGCCCAGTGGGCAGCACCGGAAACTCAGCGCTGCTGCATTTGTGTGAAGAAGGGACGTGGCACCGCGGAGACCATCAGCACAGGCAATGCAGCCACCTCACCAGCAATCCAGCCCAGCTCCTTGGAAATGCCTGTTAGCTCAAGAGCACCAACCTGTCTGCCTTCGATCCCCATAGCGGAATATCCACAGGGTGCTCAGCCACTGGACACATACCGCGATCGTCCCAGACCCCGAGAGATGGGGCTCTCCTGGCATGGATGAAGGCTGTCAGCAGCCGGGTGGGAGAGCAGAAGCTCCGTGTGTTGTACAATGGCACCAGGCTGACACGCGTCCACTTCCACCAACGCCCACCGATGCCCACCAATGTCCTCCGTGGGTTCCTGCTGGCTCCCTTCCCCCACAGCTGGAAACCAGGCTTCAGCAGCAGCTTCTGTGCACGAACAGCCTCATTAGAGCGTTGTTACGAAAGCTGCCTTCAGATTTATTGCAGCCTGGCCGTGGCTCAGAGCCGGAGGTTGCCCACCCATGAACTCTTCTTTCTTCATGGGGGTTGGGGCTGGGACATACATGGGCTGCGGCGGAGGGCGGCGAGGCAGAAGGAAACGCACAAGGTAGCAAGCGAAGCCATGGTGAAGCAGGGCCTTGGGGCATCTCCCTGAACATCTGCAGTCACCTCAGGCAAAATCCTGTCCCTACTACATTAAATGGAAAATTTGCAGCTGACCTCGAAACGGCCAGAATTTTGTCCGAGCGCTGCCGGGCTGTGTAGCACGGTGTCGCAAGGTGTGCACGCTGCCACAAGACGAGGCATTGTCCCGCCACGGGCGCCTTGCCGGAGCCTCTCCTCCCGGGGCACCTCAGAAAGGTTAGGCAGGGCTTGGGGGTACAAGCACGAACAAGAAGGGGGCAGAAACACCGGAGACAAGAAGGGCCAGAGGTCTGTAGTTTTCCCTTCTCTGTTGTCTGACTGTGGAATTTTTCTCCGGGGAAAATGTTATTTTTAATCCGGTCGGGTTTCACAAGTGAATGCTTTAAATGTTGTGCCCAAGGTCCTTAGTCAGTCTTCATCTGTGTTACAAAATCGGCAAACGTGGCAGTTTACCAGAGGCCTGGCTGAGAGAGGCTCACAGCTGAGATCACAGAGAGGCGGCACGGCGGCGCTGAGCTGCGGTGGGCCACGTGTGCTGGTAGCCTCCAAAACGCTGTCACCCTGCTGCTGGGGTAGCAATCCTGCAACTCAGGTACCGTTCGGCAAGGTGGAATGCACGGAGCACGTGCGCGCCAGGGCATGGTTTTCATTCCTTTCTATCCCTGGCTCCTCTCTCTTTGCAGAGTTCGTGAACGGCTTACGTAGTCACTGAGGCGGTGGCCTGAGAGCAAGTCCTCGAGAAGGTCTTGGGCTTATCTCACTTGATGAATATTTTCATTTTGCTGTGAGTACGGAGATGCTTTGCCTCATCGTCTCTTTCTGTAGAACTTGAACTGCTTTCTAAGTAATTAATTTGGTCCTCCAACAGCCCCCGTGAAGAAGCAGATACCCTCCTCTCGGCACAGAGGAGAAACCACAACAAAGAAAGGGTAAAGCCTAAACCGTGTTGTTGGTTCATAAGATGTCGGATATTTCTCATCTGAACCGCAGGTCCAGAAACCAAAATCTGCGGTTAAGCGTATAAATCTACATCACGTTTGTAACTACAGAATGAGTGACTTTAATCATACAGGTATTTGTTCCATAAATAATACCGTAACAATATATCTGATGATTTCTCCCTCCGTGCTGACCAATTACCCCTAAATGACTCGCCTGAAGACACTCGTCAAGTCCATCTGCCAGGGAAGAGCGCGGCCTGTGTCTCCTGAGTCCCGATCCCGTGGATTGACTGTAAGACTGTCTCCTTCCAGTCAACGGCTTCATCGATCGTCCTTTAAGTCAGCTTGATGGTCAGCTTTCTAAAGCCATCCTTGATGATTTACTCCCACCCTTCTCTTTTCAAAAGCTCGCAGCCCATAACTCGTCAGACGCTCGTAGACACGTGCTCTTTGCCCATCGGTACTCCCCCTGACGCTCACGCTAAGGGCAGCCGGACGCCTGCACCGCTGCTCTCAGGCACGCGGACGGCAAGAGCCCTCTGGGAGCGACCTGTGCTCAGACACCTCCGCACCCATTCCTGCCCAGATGACGGCAGCGGGCAGAGCTCCTGCCACGAGGCAGGTGACGGGGCAGGACCAGGGGAGGGAGAAGAAAGGATGCAGGAGCACGCGGAGGCCACTGGCCAGACGAGTGCTCGGCTTGCCGGGGGCAGTGGCTCCACAGGTCTCCGGAGGGACACATCAGGGCAGAGGATGCTGCTGAAGGCAGGGGACACCCTGAGGGATGGGACAGGCAGGCCATGGCTGTGGCCAGCCGTGATGGCAACCTGTCCTCTACCTGACGCTGCTGCAGCCTGGCTGCTCTGATTTCTGGCGGTGAGGGAGGACTGCAGATGCCGATTTTCGCCCCACGCTCGGGCTCGGACATTCCCTCAGGGCTGTCCCCGCTGAAGGGGTCTCAGCTCCCAGCTCCAGCGGCGTGCAAGCCCCCCAGCACTCACGTGCACACGGACACCGCGCTGAAGGAGGGCATCTCACAAGCTCCTCGAATGGATTTGGGGACTAGCGATGCCAGTTCTCTATTTCTGTCCTCAGTCCCACCGTTTCCCTCTGCTTTATC
The DNA here is from genome assembly GCA_013398225.1 of Steatornis caripensis. Taxonomy (NCBI): domain Eukaryota; kingdom Metazoa; phylum Chordata; class Aves; order Caprimulgiformes; family Steatornithidae; genus Steatornis; species Steatornis caripensis. The sequence goes on along the minus strand of VZSC01014175.1, from coordinate 22,242 downwards.
TGCGGTCGGTCTGGCGTTCTGCTTGTCAAACACGAGCTTCTTATGTATCATCTTCTGCTACACCAACCCTCATAATTCTTCTTTATTCTCCAGTTTTCCGTCTCCTTTCTACTCAGCATTGCTTTTTATGCGGTAATATTCTTTGTTTCCACACTTGGGTTTCCTTTTATTTATTAGTCCTCCGTTAAGAATCGCCTATGTTAATTTTTCCCACACTAGTGCTTTTAAAATAGGACGTTTCTGTGCATGCCCTTGTAAAAAAGCAGAGCAAAGCTGAAGTCAAAGTGTTAATGGTAGGATTTTGTCAGCATTGATCTCATTCTGCTCCTTCTGAAATCAATGAGGCTGGGTTAGGCTGACGCTGAGCAACCCTTGGGAAGAAAGTGCCGCTGACTGTTGCAGCAATAGCACACGAGGTGTGCTTAGTGTGTTATTAACCGTTCCAGCTCCTGAAGACAGCTGATGATAAAAGCACGAGCGATTTTAGCGCTAGCAGGGCAGAGCTTCAACATATGATCTCAGGAGACCTTGGAGAAAGAAGGAAAATGCAAGTAACGCAATATAGTCACGCCCGGAACCCTGCAAGTGCCTCGATAAGACGCTCGAATTTTTGGCGACACCGAAACGCCAGCCAAAACGCTTGGCTGCACCGGGTGTGTGAATCCCCCCCTGCTCTTCGGGGTGCAGGATCAACTGGAAAGAGCCAGACAGGGATTTTTTTCCCAACAGATGCTGCTCCTCGTCCCTTGTGCCTCCTCCAGCAGGCATGCGGCGTCCCAAAGAAGGGACGGATTCTTCACGTAGGAGGCACCTATCTTGTAGCTTTCTTTTTTTGGGACCTCTCATGGCGAGTAACGCACACTCGTAGCAGGGAGGAACCCGGAGGTTTATCCTGGGGACGCTCGGTACCGGCGGCAGCTGGCACCCCAGAAAACTCCCCGTTCCCGACGGCCACGCCGGGCTCTCAGCGAGGGCAGAAGCAGCCCTGGTGAGGGAGGAGGCCCTTCCCTGGCTTAATCCCCTGCTAAGTCTTCACGATTATTATTTCGAGGGCCAAACGCAGCCCTACAAGAGCATCGGCTCCACCTTCTGCTTCCCCGCTTGCCTCTGCCGCGTGAGTCTGTGTACACGCACCACAACGGTGGGAATAGCATCGGCTTGGTGTTCTGCTCCGCAGTGCTCTGGTTCCCTTCGTGAAGCGGTCTCCGGCTTCTTCGTTTCCTCTTCTTTCTTAGTAACCAGATTATTGACTTGTAATTTGTCACAATGATATAGCTTGGTTGCTAAATGGGAAATGTTTAAATCAAGCAGCAATTAATGCATTGTAAAGCACTTCAGGTAATTGTGTAATAAGCAGCACATTACCTGGAGTCGTAACACATGTTACAGCTAAACCAGCAGGAAAAATAATGGGTTTTGCCAGGTTATTTTAGGGTGTGAAACACGCTGTTGTGGAAAGGCAGTGTGAATCCGTATTATGCAGAAATCAATGGATACGCATCTTTTCAGGCTACAGTCGGAGCCGTGTGACAAGGGCACCGCATTTTTCCTAATCAAGCAGGTTGTGTGAAAGCTAGGAGTCAAGCTGAGCTTGCTATATCCAGCTGTACTTTGTTTGCTACTTAATGGAGCAGGTCACAGTAATAACACCCCAAAGAAATCAGCTCGTCTCAGCCTGAGGAGCACAGAGAAAGCGTTGGAACTCCAGCGGCTCCGCATTAAATCACTCCTGTAGGTCATCTGCAGAGAGAGGACTCGGGGAAATAATAAACCAGCGTCGTTCTGCCGCTGGCACTTCAGGCTGGCCCCCAGGGGAGGCAGTGTCCGGGTTTGGGTTGGGGAGAGCGATGCGGCTAAAGAACCAGTTATTTATGCATCACACAGCGCTTGGCAAACCGTCAGGCACCGGGCTTGCAGCTCCCGCTCCTCTGGACAGAAGGAAGAGGAGTTTGCAACGCAGGTTGGTGCGGATAAGGGATGTTTACAGCTTCTGCTGGGAGAGCACCCGGGCGCCTGTGGCACTGGCGGGGCTGTGCAGAGGCGGCCACGGAGGTGTTTGCCAGCGCAGGGTGATGCCGGGCCGTGCTAACGCCGGTCTCCCAGGAGCTGGTCGTGACCGGGGGTAAAGCATCAGCAGCGAGGTCCCCAAAGCTTCCCCGCGTGTGGGTCGCTCTACACAACGCCCGTGTCCTCGCTCCACACAACGCCCGTGTCCTCGCTGGCCTCCAAGTGTTCCTTACGGCTGAAGACGGACCTGATTTCACAAAAAGATGGGGGGGGGGCGGGGGGGAGAGATAATCCTTAACTCCTTCCCAGCTGCGGGTGTCGTTCCGGCTAGGTAAAGCACAAGCTGGTCCTTTGGCTTTCAAGGAAAATCTTTCCTTCTTTGAAAAAATTGGATTTCAAAGAAATACTCCTGCAGTGTATGGTACTTGGCCTTCCTGAAGTGTCGTTCCCGTTCCGGGACTTTAAGAGGAAAGAACAGCCGGTCCGTGGTGTTGACTCCTTTTCGCGGTGCTCCGGGGAGCGGCTGACCAACGAAGGTGCAAACCATCGTGTTTGCACCTTGAACTTTGAAACACGCTGATCACATTTTCTCCTTCAGCCTTTTTCTCTCAGCTGCTCGCGTGTATGGCTTATTCAATTCATGGCAGCACGCAATAAAAATCAATAAAATGCATTTATTATAAAGTACCAGAGATTAAAATAACTGACTTGGCTATGCTATTAAAACACGGGTTGCTCAAAGCAAGGACGCACACTTCACACAAAATATGATTTATGCTCTGCAGAGCGGAAAACATCCAGTAAGCAGAAAAGGAAGTTTTGTCGTCTCGCCAATGAATCACTGTCCTGCTTTAAGAAAAAGTTAACAGACATGAAAATATTATTTAATAAAGCTAATTTAGCGTTTTATTATGAATTGAACTATTGTAAATCATGGCCATTTTCCCCTGCTAGCGGTACTACCTTCAAAACTTTAATCAAGTCAGCAAAGTAGCTGCCTCAGTTTCCAGGATTCACATCAAATCGATTTCCCTTCGCTCATCGGTTTCACGCATTCACGCGTTTCCAGCTGCATCAAAAGCTTTTGCTCGCGAGCTGCGGTGACGTCGGGGCTACGAGCGCAGCGCGGAGGCGACCCATGCCCAAATACTGCCTGGTGTCAGGAGCAATTAACCTGCGTCTTATTTACCGGGGCAGGACCCCAGCCCCGCCGGAGCCCTGCTGCGGGCAGACCCCACCGTGCGAGCTCCTCTCCTCCTCCCCGCGAGAGCGCTCGGGCGCGCCCTCGGCTTCACGTGCGCGGGATCCGAGCCCCGCTAACGTATCGCTGCGTACGTAACGCACTGTACACGAGCGAGCGACTCCTTTTGGTTGAAGAAGACTAATCTGGAGCGACGGCGTTTGTCGGGACGCTGCGAGCGACAGGCAGGCTGTGCGCCCCTGGTTTTGCACACGAAACTCACGCGCTCCCGCTCCGCGACGCGCAGCCCTGTTTCCCAGTGCACGCGGGCCGTTTCACGCCCGCATCCGTATTTAGTCACGCGCAGCCACGGTGAAAAGCTCTGGTCTTCAGAGCCGTCCCCACCGCGCGCAGAGGCCGGCAGGAGCCGGGGCGTGCCGGGAGGGTCTGCGGGCGCCGCGTCCCCGTGGGTGCTGCCCTTGCGGCAGCGACGACTTACGCCGGGCTCCGGAGCCAGCGAGGACGGGGTGCCGACATCCCGCATCTCCTGTTGACGGCGGATCAGCAGCAACACAGACGACGGGGCCGGGCAGCCCGCAGCGCAGGTGCCTTGCGTGCGTGCCGCGGTGTGACGATGCGGAGTCGTGAAAAGCTGAAGCCCTGGCAGAAGCAGCGAGACGTCTCAGCTGCATTATTAGCTGCTCGGCGGAGAATTTCACAGGCGGGTTTGAAGTTCACTCAGCTTACTGAAAAGAAAAGGAGAAAAAGCTGCTGTAGCTTGTTGCAACGGGCAACCCGAAATTCATTTAATTTGTTACTTGCCGTTTTGTCCTATAAACTCGAATACTTATTAACACTGTAAATATGCCTTTTTACTGGCTCGCTGACAGCTCACATGCTTTCTGTGCTGTCTCCTTAAACATTTATGAGCATTCATGAATATGCAAATTCACAATCTAACGTCTGCAAAATGGTTGCAAGTACAAATGCTGTGTTAATATTTCATACAACGATGGGAGCAAATCAACAATCATAAATTTTGAACAAACATGGTGCTTCATTAATAACTAATGAGGCGGCGCATGAAGCTCTAGATTTGGCATTTAATAGTAAAAGTGGTGTTTAAAAAGAGCTTATGAGGCACCACGCTCATTTGAACGAGGGCTAGCAGCCTCTGTGGCTCCCAGGAAGGCTCCAGGATGAGAAACGTTGGAGCTGCGTTCACGGGGACAGGAACAGAGGTACGGACGCGCCGCCAAGAGCGACTTCTCTTTCCCGACTGCTTGCTGCTTTTGGAAGACCAAAGGAATCGTCAAACTGTACAGCACTCCCCTCGAAGCCTTGGTGGTCTGCCTGTCTTCGTGACACACGGTTCACGTCCCGGGCTGTGTTTGAAGGCTCCCGCGTGAGGTTTCAGCAAACCTTTGGTGGAGGACCTCATTCTCCCAGCCGAAGCTGCGGTGAGGCCGTGCCCTGCAGTGGCAGCCTTTCCTGGAGGAACTCGTGCACACTGCTTCGGCCACGGCCAGAGTCCACAGTGGATCACACAGGACCTGGGCAGGTGCTGTAGAACTCGGACCACCTCGGGAGCTGCGCGCCACCTGAGGCTGCGGCAACTCCCACGTGCGAAACACGAGTTGCCGGTCTTGATGACTCTTGGAAAGGCACCGAGTGTGGCACGCGTGGCTCACACCCACGTGTGAAGGGCGCAACAGGCTACGCGAGTTTGCTCTGCCACATGCCGCGGGTGCGTGCTGGAGGCACCTTCCTCAGTCTTCACCTTCTGCTAGCCCAGAAGGGAAACTGGTGATCTACAAGGGGAAAACCAACCAGCATTTAAAACACCGCGTACGAACGGGGATTTTAAGAATATTGTTAGTGTCTGAAGGTGTCGGTCCCATGCTGGGCAGCATTTCTTTGCCCACGCTGAGCGGAGCCCACCGCCGAGCCCGTGCGTGCTCCCAGCAAGGGCGCCGAGCTCCTCATCCCGCCTCTTGGGAACACCGCGAGGGTCTGCAAGCTGGAGCGTGGAAATACCTGCGGTATTTTCCCTGGCGATCACGGGATACTGGATGTCATAGCAGACTGCCAAAACACCAAACGGAGCGCAGCAATGCTGAGTGAATCATTAAGGATGCAGCCCAAGTCACCCTGTGCTTGAGCCTCTTCTTCCAGCGCCACCTGCTTTACACAGAGTCACTCTGGTTGCGATTCAGCTAAAGCCTGTCTTTAGGGTTTCCCTGCATAGAGCCTGCTCTGTTCCCCCCGCGAGGTTAGCAAAACGGTGGGTTCGAGTTTTCCTGGTAGCATTGTTTGCCCTCTGCTTTGATGGAAGGTGGAGCCCCGTGCTTCTCCCAAGGCGTGCAGCATCTACCAAAACGTCTCCTTGGTCTCACTCGATCCACGCGGGCAAGGAACGCCAGCGTCCTCGGCGGCGCGCTGCGAGCAGGAGAGCGTACCCGTGGTTCATCCGTTTATTTTTCCTCTCCTCTTTCCTCCCGGTTTTGCTTCTGCCGTTTGGATAGCTGGGGCCGCCGGGCGAGCGCTGGAGATCAGATGCATTCCTGCCGGGCCGGCCTGCGGCTGGGGAGCCGTGCGGGCGCTGCTCGCAGATGCCAACTCGCCTCCCGAAACAGCCACCTTGTTTCTTTTCATGTCCGTGTCCTTTCTCCAAACGTTTGTGTAAACCATTTGACAGCAAAGCGAGACGGGGCAGTAAATGTCAAGGGAAATGGATGGGGGTCAGGAAGATCACTTTTTTGGAACCTGTCGATTTGTTTTAGGTTGACCAAAGCACAAACAGCTCCGCTGCTTATCTTGGGGAGGGGAGGGCAGCGGAGCCGAGCGGCGAGAACTTGTTAAAAGTCTCCAGATCCTGTCAAAATGCCTCCGTTTTATGGCTTTCCGTCGAAGGTTGAAGTTTTTGATGAGGTGCATGAACAGTGACCTCATAAATTGCTCTATAAAGTGTAAACATGATTACTAAAATTCCTTTTTGAAATCCAACTTTGATAATAAGCCGAACTTGTTGGAAGTGCCTTAAATATTTATGTGCGAGGCATGCTCTCTGCACAGCTTGTCATTATAGAATATTATTTCTCTTTTTGTACATTTTTAGGCTGTGCTGCCACTAGCTTTTGACACTTTAATTTAAGCATAGTTAAAAAAAAAAAGGGGTAATTTATTTTTTCCACCTTAGTATAAAGATAAACCAGCGAAATCATTCCTGCATTTGCTGGTACAATTTCAATTTTTTAGCTATGTTGATAATTTACTTTTGATGCTAATTAATTACAAGTAATCATAAAAACAAATTAAAAGCACTATACTTGCAGCAGGTTTTTTTATGCTTATGAAATAATGCATCTTTATGCATCTGTTTACTTGCTATGTAAAAAAATGTAATCTATATCGGTAGGAAAACAACTTCAGCACTCAGCACTGGTGCTGCAAACCGTTGCCACTCGCGTGTTTTTAGCCATCTTTCCTCTTTCTGGAAAGAGGGCGGTCCAGCGTAAAACCCCGAAGTCCCTCGGTTTTGAAACGTGTGTTGAAGGTCAAAGCCTGGGGTGTAGCGATCGACCGTATTTATAGGCAGGCTTGGGAATACGGATTCAAAAGGAAATGCCTTTCATTTATAGATCAATATCCATGCAAGAGCACTTAAAATGACTTAGGAGTTTAAAAGTAGCGCGCGCTTAAACTAAATCATTGCACGCTGATGCTCCGGGCTGGGCTTGGCAGGGCAGGGATACCCGGGTCCAGGGCTCTGCTTGCAGCAGACGGTGGGGCCAGACCCCAGGGGTCCCTTCCCACCGGGGCTTTCCTGTGCCGTGAACCGTTTTCCAGCTGTGGAGCGGTAGGGCTCGCGTTCCTGTGCAGCATTTTCTGCTTGGATTTGCCCCTTGCCTGTTTTGCATGTATGCAAGTAACCTGGCTCGCAGCCCAGCAGTCCGTCGCCCGGCTGGTGCCTGTCGGAGGCCTTTTGGGCTCCTTGCACGAGGGCAAAACGGTCTCAGAGGCGGCTGGGAGCACAGACTCGGCCCCCTTTGGCTCCTACGGCCTGCAGGAGGCACGTCCCAGAGAAATGGATTTGGGCTTCGGGAGCGATCACGCATCGAGTCGGTGCTCCTCCCTAAGGGGAGCCGTGACCCCCGTAGCATGTCACGGTGCTCGTGGTATTCATTCGTCAAAACGTTCTGTTTGCCATGAAATCACCCTAACATCTTTGAGGTTTTATGAGGGAGTGGCCCCATTTTTCATCTGGGCTCCTGTCTCAGATAGCCACGGAGACGGCGTTGAGGTGGTGCTCTCTGTGCGTCTCAGGAAGCTGGAGACGTGGGTGTCGTCCGCGTCCCGATGGCGCTCGGCTCCGCCATGGCTCCTAGTCTTCCCATGCAGTTTTCCGTGTGTGTTAAACAGTTTACGGGAGAAGACAGAGCCTCGCGGATAACCCGCAGGTTTTGGGCCGATGCAGCTGGCCATTATGACCCTCCGGGATCTCGCAGGGAGGATCAGAGCCGGTTCAGAAAACTTCCTCCCGCCCTCGCCAAGTCTCAGAGCTGAGTCACCAACAACTCATTATCAAGACTTTGTGTATTGACCTAATATCTGGAAGAAGGCCTTGAATTCCTTGGCAGCTTCCAATATTGAGAAACAGAAGCCTTTATGGATTAGACGTGAGAATGAATAAAACAATGCCACACAGTAACCTCTGCAGCATGGAACTCAGGATTGAATATTTTCGTTACGCTTCTCCATACTTTTTTTTTTTCTTTTTCAACTTGGTGCAAAATTTTGGTATTCAAAGGTTTTGACAGCCCGGTTCTTGGGTGTACGGGGAAAGACAACGCAGCGGGGTGCAGCCATGGAGGACTACGAGGTGCCTCAGCGAAAGAGAGAACCTGTTTTCAGACACTCATAGCAGGTACCTAGAAAGGATGGGCTTAAAATGCAGTGAGAGCGCTTTGCTGGCCACCAGGACTGCGATGGCCGTGGCGAGCACGAAGCGAGGAGCAGATTATCTGGGAGGCTGCGGCATCCCCGGCACTGGCAGCCTTTGGGGAGGGCCAGCGTCGGTCCGCAGTCACAGCGCCGCTGGTCTGGGGTCTTGGAGGGTCCTCTCAGGAGTGTCTGGAGGTTCGTGTCCCTTGACAATAAACATTTTTGGTTTGGGTGGCATTGATTTCACAAAGGGGCTGAACACGTGGGTCCCTCTCCTTTTGGTGGTGCCTGATGCGTTCCAGCAAGCCGGGTAACCGGGCTGCTAACAGGGACGAGGGTGTGACCGTCTCCCATGGAAGCTTACTATGTCTGCCCGTGGAGACCGAAAGAAACACTTAGAAAAAAATTCCGGTAGCACTTCGAATTAGATATTCTGAATAAAACACCTTCACTTCACATGTGTTGGAGATGTTCAGGATTTTTACGACGTATTCAATGTGGAGGGCGGTGTACGTAACACGTGCGGTACCCGTATGTGCTACGTGGTTGTTGGACCTCTATATACAGCCTTTGCTTTTAATAATCGCCGGCGGTGTAATAAACATCCAGCGGCTGTCTTAACAGATCTACAAAGGTGCATTTGCACCCGTGCTTATTGTATGTTAATGATTAGCACCAAGTAAGCTTTAACTACGCAATAGATACAGATCTAACCAAATACCATAGGTGTTAAAGCTCAAGCAACGTGTTTTTGTTAATCAAATGATACTGAATTAACATACTGTACAATAATTGCCTTGTTAAATTTAAATTAAAACCTTATTGGAGACACATAATCTGGAGTGTGACTCACTGTTCTAACCACATTTAGGCTGTTGTCAGTACAATTAGGATTTGGAACTTACAAGTTTGTTTTTTTTTTTTTAATTTAATCAATCACTATAGCAACTACGAAATTCAACAGGAGATGCTCCCTCTTCCAAGTCCAGTTTGTTGTACTCGCTCCTCTTGCTGGTGGAAAAGCAAACTCGAAAACTTTCTGAAACCCAGCCACTTCAGAAGCTCAGCCAAGCCTCTGCGCCCGGCCTCGCGAAAGCCAGGTCTGGGAGATGCAAGCACCTGGGAAACCCATCGCTCGCCCTCTAGGAAGAAGCCCTTTGTGCCGGGCAGTGAAGCACGGCAACGTGTAGAAATCAGATGCGGCACACACCGAGCACGTGTTTGTCTGCCGCACGAATCACAGCTTTCACCTGAGCCGCTGCTGCTGCTGCTGCTGCCGGTACTTCTTAAACACGTGGGTGCTGCCCGCCCAAAGCCCTTGTTCCTCGGTGGAACAGACAGCAGAGACTTCCCCGTCACGCGGCCATCATCTCAGATGTCCCGTCTCAGGAGAGTTTCCCCGGGGCCTGGGGCAAGCGCCTCCTTGTTCGAGTTCGGGGTTAGTTCCACGCGGCCGGGGAGAGGGCGCAGGTTCTGGAGAAGCGACGGGGCTGGAGTGCCCGCGCGCCCCAGCCCTCAGCCCCACGGCAGCGCGCACGGGCGCGCTCTGCCACGTTTTCAGCCGTTTTCAACCTTAAGGCACAGGTAAGGTGCCACGTTCAAAAGTGCACGGGCGCAAGGGGTGCTGCCCGCAAGAGCTCCGGGGGCAGGGAATGTCTTGGGAGCTGTCTGTCGACCGTGCCTATGAGCGCAGGAGGAAGGGTGAAATTCACACAGAATTTGATTTTCCAGAAACACTTTTCTTAAACAAACAAACAAATTCGGAAAACCAACAAACATTCCGCTCCGTAGTTCCCAGGTAGGCGAAAGGGCCCCCTCCCCTTGGGCGGGAGCCGCAGAGGCCGGGAGAGCTGTGGCCGCGTGTGCAGCCGCCCCTGCAGCCCTGGAAACCCAGCGGTGCGATAACACGTTCGCTAACGTCTATCGCCGTTTCCCCTGTTTTCAGCAGCTCTGCTTCCCTCCTCGGCTTTCTCCTTACAACGTAGCTGTGCTGTCCGTTTGGGCTGGCTACGAAACCCACCGCGTGCTGCTGCCGCGTGCGACCTTTCTTCCTTGACTTTTCACCTGGCCGGCTGTGCCGCGCTGGCTTACAGCTTGTGTTGGAAAAGCTGTGAGAAAGTCGCTCGAAGAGAGGAAAATTCCCCTCCTCGCTGGTGCTCAAGGGCCGGGAAGACTCCCACACCAGCACTTGCGCTTTGCTCGATTGCGTTATGTATTTACTCAGTTTGTCCAAGAGTGGAACGTGCCAAGGGGGAAAAAAAAGGCGAGCGAATTTTTCATCCAGAATAAAAAGTATTTAGGCTGGCTTTGAACCTTAACCAAACATTCGAGCTGGTTTATACAATGCGCAGCCTGGTTTGCTTGTGTGAACAAAGTTAACTATTATAGAATCACACAAAGTTCGTTATTTTACCGAAGTGCAGTTGGATAAAGCATTTTTAAGGCTGCAGAGAAAACACATTTCGTACATAACTGCTTTAGTAGCGATTAACACCGGTCCTGCTTCCTGACACGCTACACCAGCGCTGCTGAAGCCAGGGCAATTACCCGGTGCCTTGCCCACGCCTGAGCAGACCCCGGCGCCCGCACCGCCGGCACCTGGCACCATTAATAATCCCGTTCATTGAACTCTTTATTTGTACCCTTCCAGGCTTAGACATTGACCTCAGATTTACAGGTGTAACTTAACGAGGCACACGTTGCAGCCAGATGTCCTGCAAACAGATACCACGCATGCATCCTGGTACACCAATAATCCTGACACATTCATTACGAGGCACGCTCATGAGTTCTGCCTTGTTATTAGAGTACCAGTCTTGCACGTCAGCCCGAACAGATGGAAAAAACTGGAAAATGTATTTAACAGTCCTGCTAGTTTCTTAAAAATAATTATCTGATGAAAAGTGCCAAATGCGAGTTTCGTTTTTCCTTATTCACCGTACTGGTGAGAGCGTAGCTACATTGGCAGTGATGCAATGCCACAGCGTCATGGCAGGGATCGTAAAAAGAGCAGGCCAGCGCGTGGATTTTGACTCCAGAACGCAGGATTTAAGCGCCGTCCAGCCTCGTTACTTTACAGCTGGGGCTTTGTGCAATAATCATAACATATAAATCATGCATTAGGCACCTTTCAGTCATAATAAATGTGTCGAGGGCATTCCGCAAGGAACAGCTAGAGAAACAAAGTGCGGTGCGTGGCATGGAAATGGCCCACGAGGACTCCTGCGGCGTGTGGGCTGGGGGCTCGCTCGGAGCTCGCCAGGGCCTTTCTGGGAGCTTGCCGGGGGTTCGCTGGGGGCTCACCAGGAGCACATCGGCCCCGGGAAGGGTCGGGGTCTTCCTCGGGAAGCAGCCATGGCAGGGGATGATCTGTGACGGAGAGACCGGGCTCCTCTCCTGGGCGGGGAGGTTGCGTGGTGTCACCGCCCTGGGACACCGGCTGGCTTGTGTGTACACGCAACGATGGTTGATTGGCTGTGAACTTATTGAAACCTTTAGTCTTTTCCTACCAGCAAAGTGCCGGCGGTGCCCGTTAGTGTGTCAGAAACCACTGAAGACAAGAAACTGTGCACCCCAACTGCAGGAAGAAGACTTGAGAAGCTCGATTTTAGGTGCACACAGCTAAGGTGGGATTAATTTTTCTGAACATTGGGCGCCTTCTGCACCTCAATCTGCTCTAATGAGCCGACGTCCTTTGCAGCCTGTGGAGCGAAACCGAGCTTTCGGCGTGAGGGTTGGGCGGTCTCCCTTCGGCACCCACCCCAAGGATGAAGGGAAGGGTCCCCGTGGGTGTTCCCACGGACAGCAGCGGGGATGCGGGCGACCGTGCCGGAGGGAAACCCGGCGACTGGGCAAATCCCATCCTTGCTGTCAAAGGGCTTTGAAAGAAGAAAGAGAATCCCCAGGCGAACATTTCAGCTCTCGCGTGCGGGTGGGAGACGTGGCTGAATGACATTTGATCTTATTTTGGGCAAAGCAACAGCCAGATTGTGATTCGGGACCGTGAGTCACGCAGGCTGCCTTTTGCCTTTGACTTCAACTTACGTTTAACCCAACGAAGATCATTGTCTTTCTCAATAAACACCTGTTTGGGGTTTTTTAAATGTCTGGCTCCCAAGAGTTGTGTTATAATAAGGCACGGGTTTAATTGCATTGAAAGGAGAAAAAAAAAAGGTATGATTTCTAAAAGGACAGAATACTTATGATATTTATGGACCCATTTAACACGCTGCTTTGGTTTAAAGAGGTGGGGATTTACATGTGTTAAGTGCTCCTACAAATCTCCTTTACCCTTTCTTGGAAAAGGGCAACACAATAATAATTGTTAAATTTATGTGTTAAGACGTCTGTACCGTAGAGCTCGGCACATCAGCGAGCTAAGCACAGTAGACTATCTGCCTCTACATTTTATCCTTTAGCTCTCTTCATTGGAACGCCTGATTGTCCCGTTACCTAGCGGAGTGACTGCTGGCGGGCGCCGCCTAGCGCGGCTCCACCTCTGCCGGTTGCAAGGGGCTTCGATGGAGTTCCGGAAGCTCCCCTATGTGCCTGTTGCTTAAACTTCACAAAATTTAATGAATTTGTCAGCGTATAATGTCTTGATCCGGCAGGCCACCAGGGCAGGAGCGGCCACGGGGACCGACGGCGGGGCCTGCAGGGTGGGAGAGCGGCAACGGTGCTGGCGCAGCCTCGCTGGTGCCGGGCCGGCTCCTTCCGGCTGCAGCACCAAACCCGCACGCTTTTCCCCGTAACGGACTACGAGGCTCCGCTAACGCTGCTTCAAGCTGCGCCGAACCCAGGAGCGGGGCTGAGCCTCTGCTGCCGCGCGGATGCCTACGGGTGGCACAGCCTTGCCGCTGCGGGGAGGCGCCGACTCCTGCGCGGCGAGTTTCTCAAGGCAGATGCATAACGTTACGCTGAAATACAGCAAGTCGCTAGAGCAGATCTTCCTCTACCAGTGATAGAAATAGGCTGCACAAAATGTCAGAGATGTTAAATATGGTGCTAATTGCTGTTTGTTTATTCCTCTCCTTAAAAACCTTCAAACCAACTGAAATGAACCCTCGATGAACTTTTATCACTGATAACACAATCTCTTAATTTAGATGCCTGTAGATGAGCAGGCTGGGAAAAGGCACTCGTGTTTATCTTACCCTGCACTCGGTACAGAGCCCTGGAGAAAGTGTGTTTCTAAAGGCACTGATAGTCAGACAGTCTCCTCTGGGAGAGCGGTGTGTTCCCAAATGAGGCTTGTTGTGCTGATATTTATCACAGTTTGATTTCCAGAGCTCCCGAATATGCTTGCTTTTCATGGTTTTCCATACTCTGCCGGCTTCGCTGCTATTTAGCGTGATGTTTCTCGGCTGAACGCGCGCTCGGGTGCGAATACGATACGCACATACCTGCGAATTTCACGACGCTGGGAGCCGTTGCAGTACCTGCACGGGGACGTGGCTCCCCGCGGCGTGCCGGCACGAGGCGTCACCCCCATGCCAGCCCAGAGGGACGGGGCAGCTGCGGCGGGGCTGTCTGGCCTCGGAGACGGTGCAGTGCCGCGAGAAGGCCTGACCGGAGGCGCGCCGCCCAGCTAAGGCCCCCCCTCTAAAGCCTGCGGTGTGGCTCAGCATCCCGCTCGTTCGGAATCGCGGTGCTACCCGGGCCGCGGTGTCAGTACGCGGCCTGCTGCGACACGAGGGTGCCCTTCCGCATCTGCTGTGCTGCTCCCTGTTTGGTTTGGATCGTGTGGATATTATCGTGGTTTTCGCGGTGCTGTGGGTGCGTGAAACAGAGAGAGGTGTATTCCCACTTTTAACTTCAACCGTCCGTATTAAGAATGGGAGCGCAACCCGGCTCCCCAGGTGCAGGCACAGCTTTTCGTGGAGGATGCATACATTTCCTTAAGAGCAGTGACGGCAGCGCTTCAGATTTGAAATCGAATGACTGTAAACTAGCTGGGAGTCAGAAAAATCAGGCAAATCATTATGAATTCCTTCACTTAGGCAGCCTCCAAGCCTCACCAGCTGCAGATCTGTGTGTGTAACCTCAAGCCTGAGGTTCCTCTGCTTCCTTCTGGAGCTTGGCAGCCGTTGATGGGAAGCTGGGAGATACCCGACTGCTGCTCCCTCCTTCGCCCCGGATTGCTCCCAGATGAGAGAGGCAGCCCAGTTAAGGCCCTTTATTGGCACAAATATTTAAAGCAAAGGAATGATGAATATTTAATCCCGTGTCAGATCCTAGGTTACGTTAATACAGCAAAACAATTGTTATCCCGTGTCTATCACTCTTTCCAACTCTTAATAGAAATGTTATGCTCGGTAAAAAAAACATCGAGTGAGAGTTAACTTTTTGCAGGGCATTTGTACGTAGCACTAACGTGCTTATCCAGGAACGCCGGGAGCCTGGCTCCCCGTGCGTGCGAGCTGCTCTGCCGGGCTGCGATGGGGCAGCCGGGCAAGCGNCTATCACTCTTTCCAACTCTTAATAGAAATGTTATGCTCGGTAAAAAAAACATCGAGTGAGAGTTAACTTTTTGCAGGGCATTTGTACGTAGCACTAACGTGCTTATCCAGGAACGCCGGGAGCCTGGCTCCCCGTGCGTGCGAGCTGCTCTGCCGGGCTGCGATGGGGCAGCCGAGCAAGCGCGAGGGCCCTGCGCCTTCTGCGGTTATTTTGGCTCTTGTTTGCTCTGGATTTTTTCCCAAACTCAGAGCTGTATTTTTCAGCTCTGAGCTCACGCAGTGGTTGTTTACCTGTTGTTGAGGACAGCGAGGCACGCTTTCCAGCCTGTCCCCGCAAGCCAAGGGCTGGAAACTTCCTTTATCCAGAGATAAGGGCGGAAATTCTCATCTAATCCCAGGGCTCCAGAGGCTGCGTCTCTGAGAAAATGCTCTGCCTTGCAAAGACCTGGGAGAAAACTCAAGAAAACAGGCGATGCTGCCCTTGCTGCGGAGCAGAGAGGCACGGCAGCGTGCCGGCACGCCAGGCTGCCTCCGCGAGAGCTGGGGCTCCGAGAAGGTAAAGCGAGAGAGGCACAGGCGGCAAAGCCCGGCTAGGACGGGCGGAGGAAGGGAAAACCTCTCCCCTGAGAGAAAACTGGGTGGGGGAACCCGCCCGTAAATGCGGCAGGGGGGAAAGGCCATAGAAGAAAAGATCTGCTTGAATTAAGAGCAAATGTTGGCACAACAACAAATGACAGTAAATAAACCGAAAATTAGAAGAAATTTCCTAACCGTTACACCGGCTGGGTCTTTGCAAATGCCTTTTGGAAACAGCGGCAGGGAAATAAGTCCACCAGCTTTCAGAGGACCCTCGATAAGCATCGTAGCGGGACATGGCTTGATACAATTACCGGCGCCAGGACTTAAAGGCTCTGGGAGCACCTTCCAGGCTTCATTAATTCCATTTCCCGGGAATCGTTGCAGCATTTTGTGTTCCCAGTTGTTGCGCTGGAGCCTCCTCCACCGCACGGTTCCCACGCGCAGGGACGGGCCCTTGGCCGGCACGCGGCAGTGGCGCGAGCGGAGGCTCTCTCTGCTGCCGGCGTTCGTCCCGCCACTGCAGGCAGGATCCCGGCTCCGTCCCGCGCGCCCGGTGACGAAGCCCTGCGCTGAGGACGCTGCAGGAGCGGGGGCAGCAGGAGCTATTATTGCCCCCGGTTTCTGACAGTGGTGCCTGTTCCTGCAGCCGCTGGCAGCCCCGAGCGAGGGGGGCGGCAGAAGGGACTTTCTCTGGCTCTCTCTCAGCCGGGAAGGGGCCCGCACAGAGCACGTGAGCCGTGCAGGACAGGCCCCTCACCGGGCAGGGGTGATAGGCACGAGCAATATTTATCAATGTTCCATCCCTGTCAGCAAACTCAGGAACAAGGTTTTTCTCCTCTTGGTGCCCTCTCCACATGCATTGAGTCTGAGCAGGGCGGGAGGACGTTTGTCCGTGGCTGCTGGATTTTGGGCAGCTCTGAGGAGGCGACAAACCTCTGGAGACCCCGTCCATGGCACCTGCGCTCTGCAGGTCCTGTCTCCGGGGCAAGCACACAGCCAGCCACGGGCGGCCGCGTGGCCTCGTGCCCCTGCCCAAGGTCTCTTCCAAGCTTCTCTCAGCCCCGTGTGATGGCCGTGACCTTCCCAGCACTGCCGTCCACCTCTGGCCACCGCCAGCGCTTTGTGCCCTTCAGTCTGCCGCGCGCACCGGAGAACTCGGGCTCCAGCAACGGCGATCGGNCAAGCACACAGGCAGCCACGGGCGGCCGCGTGGCCTCGTGCCCCTGCCCAAGGTCTCTTCCAAGCTTCTCTCAGCCCCGTGTGATGGCCGTGACCTTCCCAGCACTGCCGTCCACCTCTGGCCACCGCCAGCGCTTTGTGCCCTTCAGTCTGCCGCGCGCACCGGAGAACTCAGGCTCCAGCAACAGCGATCGGTTACAGCTGTCACCGCCGGGTCTGCACGCGGAGCTCCGAAGAAAACCCCCGTGTACAAATCCAAGGGCAAATCCCCATGCTTTGCTGGCTACTGCCGCCAAATGGTTTTGTTTTACCATTCCGGCACAAAGCGTTGGTATATCGTGCACTAGTGATGTTTATCATCCCGTATCGTGCACACGCTATTTGGCGGCTGTTTGCCCCGAGAGACGCGCTAATCAAAGCCACAGCTCAGCAAAGCGCTTACGTGCGCGCTGAACCCCGAGCCTGCGCCCGGTTCCCTTCCTTGCCGGAGAGGGCGGTGGCACGCGCTCGCAGTCAGCTTTGCCGAAAAATCGCTCCTGTTGGGCCAAGGTTAGCAGCGGCGATAGCGTTTGCTTACCAAGGGAACGCTCGCGCGGCAGACTTGGGGTGGCTTTGTCAGAGGTGACGGTGGCAGCCCCTCGCTCGCTGTGTCCCCCCGAGCTGCTCTGCCTCCTCAGGGAGCCTTAGTCCAGCGGCAAAGGGCAGGGTCGGGAGATTTAGTCCTTTCCTGGCTCACCCCTGTCCCCGACGTGCCCCCGTGCTTCCTCCCCACCCGCGCTCACCTCTCGCCGTGCTTACCGCATGTATATCTTAGTACCCACGTGTTTATAAATGCACTGTGTGTGCAAACACCTATACCCACACGCGCGCGCCCACGCTATACACCTGTGTATACAAAAGCCTTCTTTCTGCCCAGGCCGGCTGCCTCTGTGCTCGCTACGAGCATTCGGGTGTCAACGTGTGCTTCTCAGCAGGAGCGCGAGCACCGGAGCCCTGCGTGCCAGCCGTGCCGGCGAGCCGTGCGGCAGCATCCCATTAATAGTGGAGTTAAGATTTAAAAGCAAAATCACTGCAAGGATGTTGACGTTCTCCTCACTATAACCGTGTCCAGGCTGGGGAGCCGTGGGTCAGACCTACCTGCAAGAGCTAATCCAGCCTGGCGGGGTAGGAGACGCGCAGCGTGGGGGTTCCAGGGGCCACCACGGGGTCAGGGGTGCATCCGCGGGACCCCGTCTTCATGCCGCCACGGTGGCCCCGGGCTGCTCTTCACGTGCTCCCGCTGGCTGCTCCAGGAGGGCACGTCCCTGCGGACGCCGGGCTGCCGAGCTCCTGGGCGCCTTTGTGGTTCATCAATTCCCATTCCCACTCTCTCCTCTTTTCGGTTTGCCTGTTTATCTACAATCTGTCTATTTAAATTCCTTCTAAACAAGATGGGAATATCTTCATGCCTGTTTGTAAGAATATTCTGCATCCATCTGTTATTTACATCATTCATTTTCCTGAGGTGTCTCCAACAAATCCTGGCTGGATGCTCTGTATGTGTTATTAATAAAACAGCTGTAAAAATATTAACCGTACGGCCTAATTGTCAGCGCTGATTAAGAGCCAAATTTATCCCCGAAAGGATGCTGAGGCACAGAACGTGGCTGTTATCCAGATCTGACCCTTGCAGCCCGCGCTTCGCTTTACTCTTTGAACGCTTCGGTCGCGGAGCTGCAAGGCAAGCCCTCGCCCTCACCCCGCTGCATTGCTCTCTGTTTGCGCGCGCGGAGCCGCCAGTGCGTGTTTCACGCCTTTAATTTGCCGCTTCCACCTTGCTGTAACACAGCATTACGAGCGACGTTCAGCCTCCGCGTCCTTTTATCCGGGGTGCAATAGCAGCTCTCCAGCAGCGCCTTACTTCACGCGTTTGTCGGCGTAAAGCGGAAGCCGCGGGTGCTTTGTCCCTGCGCGGAGGAACGGCGCTGCATTTTCACAGCCTGGCTCCGGAAGATCCAATTCCTGCCGAAGGGCCTCAGCGTCTCCGCACGGAAAGCTACGAGGTGCTGCGTGAGAAGGAAATTTCCCTGCTCTTTTTTCGGGGAGTACCTCGAGCGCACCCGGCCCAGCGGGACCAACACCTCAGACTTTTTTTGCTCTAGAGCTTTTTCTAACAGTTTTGCAGTGCAGAAGGGTGCTTATCCCCGCCTCGCCCTGCCCTCCCCCTGCCTCTGCGCCAGCTGAACCTGTCACGGTTTGCTGGAGGAGCCTAAAAATACGGCCTGGCATCAGAAATACCGGTGCTTTATCCTTAAAGGGCTGTGCCGTGCGCCTGAGAGGCAAACCGGAGCTCGGTAAGCCTAACCGACGGCGTTTCCAGCGAGGGAGGGAGCCCTGAAACGGGGCGTTAGCCTGGCCACGGGTCAGCCGCTCGCCCCGGGGTTCCCCACGTTACCCCAAAAGCAGCTGCCAGGCTGGGTCTCAGCGCTGGGTAACGCAGGTTCACGTCGTCGTTTGCAGAACCTCAGTCGGAAGTGCCCAGTGGATTCTTGACTGCTTTGCTGCTTCAGAAACAGTTGGCCCCTGCCAGCCTAAACGAGCGTGACGTTCGCCGAGCTCCACGGAAACGCGCTTGCTCTCGCGGCTGCCGAGCCTGGCACGTGCCTCTTGCCGAGCAGCACGCGAAGACGACCGGAGGCGCGAAACCATTGCTCAACCTCGCTCCGGCTGACGGCATTCGACTCCTTGGGCAGTTCTCCTAAAGCAGGAAAAACATTTTGAGAGTGAAATACCAGGATTTAGCCCGGAATAACTACTTGCATTAATTTTTAGGCTGAATACCCTTTCAACAGGTGTCGTCTTCGTTTTTCATCCTGCGGTCAAAACTCGAGCCCTGGTTTTGCTGGTTCCTCTTCCTTCTGAAGGGTGACCTATGGTAAGAGTTGAACAGCTCCACTGTCTTCTCCTTTTGCAGAGACATGAGGAGACCGAGGAAAAATGCGAGCGCCGTGCCAACGCGAGTGCAACGCCTCGCGCTGGTGTTTGCTAAGCTGTTTCACAACGGAGGGGTTGTGCAAGCCCCGTGGAGAGTCGCCACGGGCGCCCAGAGGACCCGAGGTCGGCACTGGTTCCTCACCAGGAAGAAGCGTCCCCGTTGCAAAGCTGGTTTCGGACCAGAAACACTTTCCAAAGCGGTGCGCTCACCAGGATTTTGTGCGAAAGCGGTCTTTTCCTTCCGAGAGCTCTGCGGAGATTCAAGCTGCTCCGCTTTGTTCGAGAGCATTAACTTTTCCTGAGCGCAGCCTGACAGACGGCTGGGATTTTCACTCCGTTCGGTATCGCCGGGACGAAGAGCCGTGCTCGCGTTTTACTCCGCGTTGTGCTCTCCCAGGAGCTGTAGTCTGAGCATGGGTGTTTGTGGCGCTTTTTGTGTTACCATGGGGATTGCTATAGTGACAATTCTCCTAACCCTTCGTTTATTCATTTACTTTGTTATCAAACGAAAGGTAAACCACGCATCCAAAGAAACAACAGCTTTAAAGAGTTTTCACCGTCCCCGCGATCCGCGCTCGATGTTCCAGCGGCAGGGCCTCGAGTCTGCGTTGGAAGGACAACATTCGCCAATAANACTTTGTTATCAAACGAAAGGTAAACCACGCATCCAAAGAAACAACAGCTTTAAAGAGTTTTCACCGTCCCCGCGATCCGCGCTCGATGTTCCAGCGGCAGGGCCTCGAGTCTGCGTTGGAAGGACAACATTCGCCGATAATTTAATACGGTCAAAGGAATGAGATTCCACAAGGTTTCCTTTGAGACCCGAAAACAACAGCTGATCTACGTCACAACACGTTACAGCGCGCGGCAGTTCAGCCATCCTTCGGCGGAGCATCCCCCCGCACAAGGGAGCGCAAGGCAGCCGCCCCGGGAGGCAGGGGACGGAANCGGTCAAAGGAATGAGATTCCACAAGGTTTCCTTTGAGACCCGAAAACAACAGCTGATCTACGTCACAACACGTTACAGCGCGCGGCAGTTCAGCCATCCTTCGGCGGAGCATCCCCCCGCACAAGGGAGCGCAAGGCAGCCGCCCAGGGAAGCAGGGGACGGAAATCTCCGCACGACCTTTTCTGCCGCCGCAGAGCCGGCGGGTGGCAAGCATCGGCGCTGTGGCGAGGCAGCAGCGTCTCTAACAAGCAGCCCGGTTTCCACGCGGCACGGCCGCAAGCGGGGTGGGATGCCAGCCCCTGGGGTTACCAGCTCTCCGCAGCCCTCAGCCCCGTCCCGCTCCCGGGGGCTTGCGGGGAAGGAAACGCGCGGCAGCGCTGCAGTGCGGGGAAAACGCTAGCAGGGACGCTAAGGAGAGCCAGAAAGTATTAAATATTTTTAAATGCCTGCTTTATTTTACAAGGTGCAAATATTACACTTTGCAGCTACGTGGTAAATACCAGATTACTAGGTAATTATGCTNGCAGGGGACGGAAATCTCCGCACGACCTTTTCTGCCGCCGCAGAGCCGGCGGGTGGCAAGCATCGGCGCTGTGGCGAGGCAGCAGCGTCTCTAACAAGCAGCCCGGTTTCCACGCCGCACGGCCGCAAGCGGGGTGGGATGCCGGCCCCTGGGGTTACCAGCTCTCCGCAGCCCTCAGCCCCGTCCCGCTCCCGGGGGCTTGCGGGGAAGGAAACGCGCGGCAGCGCTGCAGTGCGGGGAAAACGCTAGCAGGGACGCTAAGGAGAGCCAGAAAGTATTAAATATTTTTAAATGCCTGCTTTATTTTACAAGGTGCAAATATTACACTTTGCAGCTACGTGGTAAATACCAGATTACTAGGTAATTATGCTTAAACGTTACCAAGTACTGTACCTGCAAAAATAATTGCTATATTAAGGGCGGTTATTCGGTCCCTCGATAACCCTATAGTTTAACGGTTAGAAACAAGTATATCATTTATTCTCTTCACATAAAAGCTACCGACCGTTCAGGTATTGCGTGTGATCGATAGAGGGTTTTAATGGAAGTGCTGCTGATCTAACCTAATAACCAGAGTATCGTAAAAGGCAGTAAGCGGCTTAAACCAACACGCGAAGCACAGCCTATATAGTGAGAGCGGGAGCTGTTCCAGGGCCCCAAAGGGTCTTCAAATCACTTTATTTTTATGGGGTAAACGTAACCACGTCAAAACCCAAACTTGACATTTTAAAGTGGTTTAAAACTCACTGTAAACCCTTCTCCGGGCGCAAGCTTTCGTGACGAGGTCTCAGCCCTGCAGCTATTGTTGCGTCTCTGCAGCTCAGCTTCCCCGCGTTGATTTTCCATAAGCGCCTCGCCGTGTTCTTGGTGTTTCAGGTCAGGATTTTACCGACGTGCCTTTTTTTTTAAGAGAGAAAAACATTCTCCTCTTTTTATGCCACGTGTATCAGGTGTCTCTGAAAGACTCCTCGGCCGCACTGTGGCAGCCGCTCCCTCGACACGCGGAGCTGCCTTTGCACCCGACTGGGCCAAATGAAAGGCTGAGGCTGTGAACGTAACGCCTGGGATTGCTAAGGCAGGGCCAGGCGGTGTGGCAGCCAACTGCCACCGCCTTTCCGCCCCATGGGCACCTTCGCAAATCACCCCGGGCAGCGGCTCTAGGAGAGGCTCTGCCCGCCCCGGCCGGCTGAGGACGGTGGGTGCTGGGGGGGTCCAGATCGCACCGAGGGGTGATGCGGCAGCCGGGCTTCCCCTGGACCCGCTCTTCCCTTCCCTCGCGTGGGTGGTGGCACGAAGCGCGCGTGGCTGCGCCCAGAGGTGATGGGAGAAAAGAAGAAAAAAAGGAGCCAGCCTACTAAAAGGCGAACTCTGCGCTTCTGCCAGCGCAGCAAAGCAGTCTTCCCAGCTTGATTTGTGTAACAAAGGTTTTTACGGAGCGCCACGGAAAGCA
>VZSC01014174.1:72954-89379 GCA_013398225.1 Steatornis caripensis | reverse complement strand
TAGCAATAACATCTGCCAGCTCCTTCAGCACTCATAGCTACATCCCTTCAGGGCCCATGGATATCTGGGTGTCTAGTTTGCCTAAGTGGTCTTGAACCCAGTCAGTCCTCCTTTGCCAAGGGAAAGTGTTTCTCCAGATTGTCTCTCTAACCTTGACTCGTTCTTTAGNAGGGCCCATGGATATCTGGGTGTCTAGTTTGCCTAAGTGGTCTTGAACCCAGTCAGTCCTCCTTTGCCAAGGGAAAGTGTTTCTCCAGATTGTCTCTCTAACCTTGACTCGTTCTTTAGCCACCACTAGGCAGAGCTTGATACATTCCAGTTGCTGTCTCACATAAAGAGCAACTCCACCACCATGCCTTGCTGGCCTGTGTTTCCTAAAAAGTACATAGCCATCCATGACCACGTTCCAGTCATGCGAACTATCCCACCATGTGTCTGTAATTGCAATGAGATCATGGCCCTACGATTGCACAGAAATTTCTAGCTCTTCCCGTTTATTCCCTGTGCTGCGTACATTGCTTTACAGGCACTTCAGGGAGGTAGTCGAGAACGGAAGTTTCCTCTGGGGGCATGGAAGAGGATCCACTATATATCAACAGCCATACTCTATATTCCAAGAAGAAAAGCTCAGAAAAGCAAAATATCCTTAGTGTTCGATTTTAACCAAGGTACAAATTTGAATGAAATGGAATTGGAAAGTTATAGTGGTTTTAAATGTAAACCACAAATTCGTCTGGAATTTACAAAGCAAAAATGAACTGCAGCACACAAAATCATTAGTATACAGAGAGTGCTTGATTTCTCGTGGGTGATAATACCATCTGATATCAGTATCAGCAATGGGGTAGTGACTGTGGTGTAAAGTTGTTGTGACATAGCCTTTCTTGGATGTACGTTTCCTCAGGGTACAAACTCCACAACAGGTTAGCATTGCTTGAAAATGATACTTTGCCTGCGAGTTGAACCCAGTGCTTTTCTATGGGCAGGTTCTGGAGTCTAGCTTTCAGGATAAAGCTACTCTTGCCTGGAAGAAATCTCTTAAATCGAGTACTGCTCTTACTGGGTGAATGCCAGAAAAGTAAATGAAACCTATAAATACAGTCACGGTACAGCACATCCGGGCTCCCAAACATCAAAGATGACATATAACTCATACATGATCTGTCTACTGTAATAACTTCTAATTAGGTACTATATCTTTTTTCACTGTGAGGTATCATGAATTTCTATATGGTATCAGGGCTGGGAAAATTCACATATCCTCTGCCAAGATTCTTCTGGATGAGCCCACTGCATTAACTTAGCAAGCTTTCATAAGAACATGCTAAAATTACTTTTTTGCTGATACATTTTTAAAGTCTTGCTGCATCAGTAGCTTTCTTATCTAATGCTAATGAGAGGTGATGAATAATTGCTAATATAACTGTCAATTGAAGTCAGCTTGGCAATTTGATTGGTAAAACGAGCATTAATACAGTGTGAAGAAATATTGCTAGTGTAATATAAAGGATTTCTTATCAGGAATGCATGCTACTGTTAGTCTCTTCCAGTGTCACAGCTAAAAGAGAGCTGGAGTAAGGTTTTCATATTCCTCTGCTCCCACTTCTGCAAAGCCGAATTCTGACAGGATTCACATGGTGTGCATTATTACGCAATTTTATTCAGGAGTAGAATAGAACTGGAAATCGGGTAGAACTTGGCTTTTTATTTACAGACAATAATGTTGTGCATTCTACATTTCTTGACTGTAAATCAAATATATTTCTTGTTTGGTATTTTTCCTGGTTATCTGAATGAACATATTGTTACCGATGGCATCATGATTACTGTTCTGCTGTCTATAGAAGAGATCAAAGACTTTTAGAGTTCAGGGAGAATGTACGCTCAGCTTTACCCTACGGTACTGATGGCTCAGTGTTAGGACTCTTACGCAATCTGAGGCAATATCTATACAATCATGTTACAGTTTTGTATCCTACAGCAATCCTAGTTGTTTCACATAAAGCTAAAACCCATAAATACTTGCAATCCTTTACCCTGAGAGATTTTAACAGGAGAAGAATCTTATGGTGGTGTTTATTAAAATAAAAAGCTCTTGACTCATTGTTTATTATGAGACTTTGTATAACAAATGAAAATACATGCCATTAATTTTTTAAATTAATCGATTAGATATTAGCTACAAGACATTTTGTTACTCCGTTTATTTTCAGTGAAAACCAAAAGCAAGCTTTCACAGCATGACAATCTTTCCTCCACACTTACTACTGGGAAAAAATGCCTAACATAATTCTAGCTTTCCTTCTAAAAACAGAATTCTTTTCTTTAGCTCATTGAATCGAAGAATACCGATCATCTGAGAAAATGGTTCAAGGTCAGACATAAGAACATTCCTCCAGGATTCCTCCAGCAGAAGAAATACTCCCATTTTCCCCCTGGTTTCAGATTTGGGACTCTAGAACTATTTTAATTTTATATTTCCTTTTGTGAAATTTGTACTTCCATAACTTGCTAACGTGTGGCTATTGGAGAAAGCAGACTGTTCCACAACAGTGATAGCACAAGCACTAACAGTGTGAACTCCACATCTTGTTCTGCCAAGGTGACCGTGAGGACTCACTAATCTGTGGGAGGTGACATATTTGTCCATGACTTTATATGCAAGACAAATTCAGAAATCAATCCTTAAGACTTAAATTATGTTTTAACACACTGTTTATAAGTCATGTTTCTGTAGAGAGTGCAGTTGCCTTCAAATTTTTTTATTACAGGTTGATAATCTACTGCATTAAATGAAAATTATTCATTTCAACTCTTTTAAAATCAGATATTTTCAGAAAGAAGTCCCATTTTGTGGCAGTTGGTATGTGCACTTGGGTCTTCTCCCACAATCTTTTGCATGTCTGGTGAGCTCCTTGAGTGAGGCCTTTATTTGCACCATTACCACTGTTCCATATTTTCATTCTACTTATTTGACCAGATGTTGCTCAGTAAGCACTAAGTGCCAGGGAGTACAACAAAGGGCTATCTTTTCCAGTTAACCACTCAGGATTCGGTGACACAAGCCTCAGTGGGATGTAACAACCAAGTTCCAGCTGAACTCTTGAAGCAGCTTTCCAAGAAAAACAACTGCCAGCATTGCATACTGAACAGATAGTCCTGAAACTCAGTTAGTTCTGCTTGGAAGTCCTTGTACTCTTGCACTTAAATTTTTAAAAAAACCATTGCCTGTTCTGGCATTGCTGATTCTTTTCATACAAATGTTGCAGACTTTAAGCAGGAATTTTCTAGCTGATCTGTTGAACTGGTTTTTTGTACTTCTGTGATAATTCCCAGCTCTAGAGATGAGAGGTCAGAGTGGTTTGAGGAGTAACACATTTTTGCTTAAGATGTGACAAACATAGTAAGTAGCTGGATGCTAATTCAGGCTATCAACTTTAATTAGGGCATCATGACTAGAATGAAGAGCCTTCAGTATGGAAATGTGCTCATGATCAAAGAAGAGCTACTTTATTTAAGTAATTTAAAAGGAGATCAATTTTAATCAAAGTTGATATTGAGTAGTGCATATGAAAATTACTTTTTTTAAAAAAAAAAAAATATTACCATGTAAATGAGCAATTCCGTTGCTCAGAGATATGTGGCATCTGGATGGGAATATTCCTTAAGGGCTGAAAATTTGAATGAATGTCTACTTAAAGCTGGTTTCATGACCAACACCCTCCATGCAGCTGAGAAGTCAGGAATCTGTCCTTCTGTTTTCCAGTTATGTATTCCATTCAGTTTTAAATATCTTATGATTCCAAATGTTTTTGATGTTTTCTAACTTACTGAGTATAACAACTTATATCTTTAGAGAAATTAGAGAAGGAAAAGATCATCAAATTATTTGCTTCAGAAGGAATAGATATTCATTAGGATAAATTATAATAGTTTAGTGTAATTTTTTTTAAGTTTCTGCAAGGGAAATGTTTTTAATCATGGATATGCCGATATGCAAACCCAGAACAGCTCATGCATATGTCTACATGGACTCTTCCAGAGATACGCATTCATATGCAGACATTTATACATCCAAAACCACACCTGAGATCAGAAAATAAATGCAAAACTCTTTATCAGGTTTACAATGCAATAAAAATTAAGAAAGATGCAGAAACAAACATACTCTTTTTACTGAATTCAGCGATAATACTAGCCAAAGCTAAGTGAAGTTTTCTAATATATAGACTCACACCAGGTCATACATGTAGTATTAAAGCTCTAAACTTCTGAGGGTCAGAGTGTCTTTTTATTCTGCTCATGCATCAGTGGATGCTAATCCATAAACTCAACTTCTTGCTGTAGAAACAGCAGAGAAGAAACCCAAGCTTACCTGTTCCAAAAGACTTTGTTGGCACCTTCTTTCATTGCTTCTTTTAACCTTCATGTTGCATTCTAGTTCACTTTCTGGAAATGTGATACACTGAATTGTTGGAAACTTCTGAAATTTACTGAATTATTTTCTCCAGTATGTAACAGTTACGAATACTCAGGTAATAATTCAAGTTCACCTCAATACAAAGCCTAGAAACAAAGAAAAAATACTACAGCTAATGACATCAAAGTCAAAGATGATGTCCCATCCATTCTTTTACGCTTCCTTTAAGCACAGAAGAGAGGCTTTCATGAAAGGACTTGGATCTTTGCAGGTGTTAGCTTTTTTTCTGTTTTATCATTTTCACAACTTAAGAGTATATTTGTGAAAAAAATTCTTTCATTTGCCCACTGTTTCAATTTCATCATAAGATTTGGTCGTGTCAAGCGTGCTATAAAATGAGGAAGTTTGTATCCTCTCAGCCAATTACTACTGCTCCTAATAAGACTGATCCATTTGTACTGAACAGTGGTAGGTTCTCCTCAACTCAGTGTTAAAAGTCTTACTAACAAAGGGAGCCAAGGATGAGCTGAAATATTTGTTGCAAAAGAGTCTTAAGAGGTGTGAGTTTGCAGCATGGAAGCCCGAATGCTGATTTATAAGGAGTAGAACCTGAGAACCTGGTCTAGCCTTCAGGTTCCTAAAGTTTCAGTGTGGGAAAAACAAGCTGTCTTTTAACTTTAGAAAAATGATTTATCCAGAAAAAGACTTAGAGCAAGGGTTTTTTAATGTGTGTAATATATATTGGCAAATATCTCACAATGGTAATCATGTCAAACATATTAGTTGTGATCATAACACTGTTTTTACTTTATACAGAATATTCTTGCTTATAGTCTCTTAACTCTGATGGAGTTTTGCTAGTAACAAACTATTTTAACAACTCCTCATCTCTAAATCATTTCTTAGTAAAACTACAAACAACAATGCTGTTTTGTAATAACTGGGTGCTCAACAGCCATCCAGCAAAATAAATCAACCATATTTACCGCATTACTCTATATTCAGTAGCAAACACAATAAACTGTTTATTTCTTGTGAAAATTAAGACTTGCCACCATGCTTTAGATAGTAACAGTGGACAGCAGAATTAATTTAGCTTGAGTTTAATACTCAAGAGATTATTTCGTGTTAATCTAAAACGTTGCCCTCGCTAAAAAGAAGAAATTATTTTTCATGACTGAAGATTATAGAGTATTTACTTAGCTTTAGATAGGAAAACTATCACAACACTGGTAACATTTCAAAATCAGTCCTAAAAAGAGTAAATGAAAGTAAGGAACGCCCTCCTTCAAATGTGGACAGAGGTAAGCAAGGTTCTTCCAGAAACTCACATTTTTCAAGGTGTAATAAAAGATGCATTCATAAAATGAAGCCAGAAGGAAAAAAAATGAAAAAAAATTAGCACAAGGTTAAAGCTAAGCAAAGCATGCCTTTTCTCATTTGATACAGGCCGTGTAGGCTTTTTCAGGGCTGAGCAGATGTCCCCTATCTAACTTTCATGTAGAGACTAAAGAGCAAAAAGGCAGTCACCAATTTGCTTCCTAGCCCTCTACATTTTGTGAGCAATTGAGACTTAATAAGGATATTGTCTGCTGCTTATGATGGCCATGAGCCCTCATACGCATTCTTGGTGTATTTAAATGCACAGTAGGAAGGTTCACACATCTGACAAAGTACAAAGAATCAATTTACAGCAAATGCAAACATCAGATATTGGCACTTAAACACCACAGCAACAGATACCCTGGAAATACCACAAATAAATTAGAGAGACCTAAGGCTTAAAACAGGGGATGGAAAAAAATGCAACTTCGGATTTAATGTGCTTTTGGTTTTGACTGGTACTTGAGTAAATTTTATGCATGTATCAGACTGGAACTAAAAAATATATGATTCTTACTATAGTATTTTTGTATTTAAAAAGAGTTGATAAAAACCTACCAACCAGAAAGTTTTCCTAATAAAAGGAAAGATTTTTTACACAAATGCTAACGTGAAGGTGTTTAATTCCAGAATTTTGAAAATTCCTGGGTTTATTTTCCTTTTTTCTCCCTTATGTTTTGCTGTCTGCAGCATAAAAGGTGTCTACATCTTCCTCGGGCTTTGGATTTCATAAATTTTTGTTCTTTCTGTCTTCTCAATTCTTCCTCTGTACTTTGAATTAATAGAAAAATCATTCAATGAAATTAAAATTTTTATAAATTCTTCAATAGCTTAGAAAAAATACTAGTGGATGCCTTCTCACCATAATTCTGTTGATGTACCATAGCACTATCTTGTAGTACAGACCAAAAATCAAGTCACAAAGTTGTTTAGTGATTTGAATTTAAGGTACATTAATAGGTCAAATGCATCCTGACAAAAAAGGACAAGTACAATTCTCTGTAAAGGCATCATTAATTTTTTTCTCTGATGTTAAACCTGAATTTCTCTCAGAGCTTGCTACAGAATTGATTGTTTATGAAAGAAAATCATCTGTTTAATGTACTTTCTCTAAAGCCTGGAAATATACTTTCTCTTTTCTAGGAGCACTTCAGGAATACTATATACACAGCTGCACTGGGGAGCACACCACAAAAGTTTATATAGCAGATTTATCCTTTTATGTGATCCCACTAAAAGCATGGAATATGGCTCACCAAATATCCCTGAAATTGCCTGGGTATGAGTAAAATATCATTTTACTGAAGGATAAAGTGTTCCATTTAAAGTGCAAGTGCAAGCTCTAGGGTAACATTTACAAAATTGAGTTAAATTATGAGCTAATACCTCTCTCTAGAGGACTGGAAAGTTATACCAGTAATCCTAAGAATAGTGCCTGTTTCCCCTCATGATAGAAATAGTGCATATCAGAGAATTCATTATTTTTACATAACAAGCTCTGTAAATGTGTTTTTTTTTAAAAAAGTAAACCATGAAATACTGAGAATAACAATGCAGAACTGAGAAAAAACCTGTTTTTCCAAATGTCTTTCCTTGTGCTGTGGAGAGTATAAAAAGGGCATAATTTTTACATTTAAAAGTTATAGTCCAATGGTAAACCAGCAGAGCAGTTCTCTCAAGTCTTGTTAATTTATCTTGAGAGTAAATTAGCTTCCTCATGCAGGCACCCGTCCTTCTTTGCATGAAGACCCATTGACCATTGGTTGAATTAAGCCCACATGGGAATAAAGATCAGAGTGTGTTTATCTGTTAGATCCAGCGTCCTGACTGCCTGAAAAAGGGCCCCTTTTTTTTCAGAATTTAACTGACAACTTAAAATAATGGAAAAATACAGGCATTGGGTAAACAACACAGATATTTGATGCAAGATGAACCAGGAGTGAAAAACTGGTAAAAAAATACATAGTAAATATATTGGTTTAAATGAAGGTTTACACCTTATTGTTCCTTAGAGCTCACAATAGCCAAACATGGCTCTGATTTCTTGCTTTGCGTTTCTGGTAACAGAAATTCCTGATTTGTATCTCTTATATTCAGAAGCAGTCTTGTAATAATCTGCTCCTTGGGGGCAGTTTTTTAGAGAAACACACAACAGGTTTTTATCAGTCACTGATTACCTCTAAATTCTTATGGTCATCTGCCTCTTTTCTATATTGCTGCTTTTAATTATACACATTGGAACTGATATTTCTGTTCAAAGCCTCACAGAAATCAGTGCTGAAGGAACTCCACAGTGGGGCTAGAGTCTTTACATGTGGCTCTATAGCCTTTTTCAATACCACACTGGTTCCATCTGCATTTATTGGGCATCTAACAGCTGCTAGAGGATGATTTTCTCTCCTCAATGTACCATGAATATCAAAACCTAATAATTTTAAGATAGATGCAGCATCCATTCTAATCAAAGCATTCAGCCAGGAGCTATCATTGGCCTGAACCTGACAGCAAGCTCAGCTGGGTACACCTTGTTTTCCTGAGTGGTACAAGATACCTTCTGCCTATCGTGGGGTGAACATATGTCCAGGTGGGCTTTGTGGAGTGGGTGATACACTATAAATTCAAACTCCGGATTTCCTCAAGGAAACTTGGTTGTGATCATGCCTTTAGAAAGGACTTTTAAATTTATTTTTAAAGAACCTACTTTAACTTTTGTTTTGTCCTCTGAAATTTATTGAGATGGGGCAATTTATTATATATGCTTTTTAATGTAAATAAATTTAACATTCTGTAATAAAAAGTTCTGCAGTGTTGTTAGTTATAACAATGCAATGAAGAACAGAGAATTTGAAAACTAATTCTTTAGTAAAACTGCCTTTTTACCATCTCTATGTCTGATTAAATTAACAGACTTCTCAGACCTACCTTATCTAGTATAAAGGCTTTTTGTTCTTTAGGCCATTCTCCTGTAAAGGGCATGGCTCTTTCACTGATACTCAGTTTCTCAAGTAGTGAATTTTGGAGTACTAATTACGGAGGACTGTTACATGAAATTATGTATTTTGAGCATGTCATTTCACCTCTTTAGCATTCCTAGTATTGACTTTTCCCTTGCTCATATGTAAAATGAAAAGGAGGTGGTAATGGTCTCGTGGAATAGACATGGTCCAAAGGAAGGTTCTTAAAGAAACTTTTGTGGTTCTTAAAGAAACTTTCGTAGCTCAAAGAAAGTGTACCTGAAATGAGACTGTGGGAGAGACAGGAGGAGGAGAATGTATACAAGGGACATGTAACTGATGGCTCCTGAAACAGGCTACCTTTTTCTGCAGGTACTCCCAGTGTATTTGCATCACTTCCATTTCAACCTCTTGTACATGTTAGGTAAAAGATCCATATGAATGTCTTGCTGCTCTGAATCTGTAAAAAACTTCTGATTTCTCCTCAGTTCCTTCAATTTGCTGACCTTAATGCACTCATTGATCTTTTACCAAGTGTTGCAGTTTTATGACTACATAAAATAGAAATGCCATTCTGTATATCTGGAGAAGCAACCATAAGGTAACTCTGGTAATTTACTTCGTATTTTAGGGTAGTAATTGCAGACATCTGGAACAGGCACATAGGCTAATATAATAGAGTGTTTGGAGATGTTCATGGTTATTTTGACACTAAAGTTCCTGTGTTGCCTCCTTGGAATAAAAGTGTGAGAATGCAGTAACACTGTAAAGTGCTAACCTGTGTATTTGAGGACTGCTATCAAATGTCCCTTCTTTAAGCCAAGAGGCCAAGAACCATATGGTATTAGCCTTCTGAAAATTAATTTCAAAACAATGCACTGCTGAGCCTGTTTAATTGTTAATTTTCAATGACACTTACAAGGAAAAGATTAGAAAATGAGTCAGAGAGGAGTACAACAGGCTGTCTACTCAAAGGTTGAACTCCTTAACATTCAGGTCTCCGAAGTTTCCTCTTTATTATTTTTTCCCTAGCTTTCCATAATATAAAGTAGAAATACATCCAAGCAAAAGTACGTATAAGGTATTTGTTGAGTTTTCTACTAGTATATTGGGATTTTGTATCCCCTGAAAGTGAAATTTTACTCAGTTCTAAACCAACGTATGAATTTAATTGCTTTTTTCACATTATTTCTGGGTCAAAGGACATTTGATTTTTAAATTCATAGTCAAAAAAGACAATTTCCAACTTGGTAAAAGTACCAAGCACTGCCGTCCTTGCATCCTGACTGCATTCGAACACATCCTCTTACTTTGCTTGAGGCTGCAATATGGTTGGTTGTCCTGAGTAGTATTTCACCTGCACAGAGCCTAGCTCTCCATCTGCTGGAGTTTTTGCCATGAAGTCCTTAGCTGTGTTTTCAGCACTAGTGTAAACAATACCTTGGAATGTCCTGTTGTTATCTCTCAGGTTGGCATCTGCAAGCGGGTAGCAGCAGGACCCCATTGCATTAGGCAGCACAGAGGTTATGTGATGCTTGCCCTGGAAAGCTACACAGCTCAAAAGCTCAACAATATTATAAATAGTATTTTTAAAAATATACCAAAGATGTGTCAGTTTTCAGTTAGTTTTCTAAATTTCTTTTTATAGATCTTCCTAAACCATTTCCTCTTCTCCCTGCTAGCAATTGCACAATTAATCTGCTCTCATAGTCATTCCACCCTGTTCACCTCAGAAAAATAGCAAAAGATGTAGGCGGAGGAGAAAAACAGACAAGTGGTCACTTTTGTGAGTTAACAGCAGCACTCCAGGAACTTGTTCTAATGAGCTCTTCAGAGAAAATGAGGAGGATTTGGTAGGGTGGCTTATGACAGCAGCTCCTCAGAAAGACTCTGATCTTCATTGTGCTTGTGAAATGAGAATTGGACATGAGCCTTTGTGATAGTCCCACCCTTCCAGGTCAAGTTAAATTTGTAGAACCATGTTTTCTTATCACAAAGCATAAATCAGAAATTTTTTCATTCCTGCCAGTGGAATTGCACCCTGTCAGTCTGGTACAGGTTAGAAGCAGGGCCATTAAGTCTTTAACCACATCATTTACATGTTCTAGTAATCTAGAATAACATTTTGGTCTTATCTTAGCTCCAATTTAAATGGTGTAAATAGGAAAGGATGTTTTGCGGGGTTTATTTTTGAAGCACAGAGCACACCGCTCCTCCAGTGCCGATTTTTTCCAGTGCAGGACATTCCCAGGGAATTTTAGAGTGAAATAGTGATGCAAGTCAACTGAAAGCACAGCCACACTCAACATGTGGTGCAACTGCTGAGGTCAAGCCAAATTTCATTTGTCTTATGATGTATGTATAGTAAAAAAGAATAGCTATCAAGTTATTTTCACTTCTTATTTCCGATATCTTGAATTTGCATTCTCAAGAATTCCTGCACTAGAGGCAATAATGCTGGAGAGAGATTCCATGACACACCATGTTGGCACAGAAAGGCAAGATGAGATGCAGCATGCTAAAAAGCAGAAGCAGGAGGATTTGAGCTGTCTGTGCAAGATTAGGAGGCTGCCTGGCCTCCTCTGCCTGTCACCTATAATGGAATTGAGTTCCACACTGAAGATAATTGCCTTAAGTCAATCTCCAGCAACAGGGAAGGTAAGATTAATAAAAAGCATTTGTTATAATTCAGCAACCAATTTAGGTAATAGAACACACAATAAATAACCACATCTAACACGAGCATTTATCATAACCAATTCATGCATCAATTTGTTCAGTGTGTGTTAAACCAACCATTTATATGAATAAGTGTTGTTCACTTTGTGTCCCTTTTTTCTCTGTTAAAGTAAAAGTCATTGTTAGTATGGGGATTTTTTTCTTTTTTCTTTTTTTTTTGTTTTTTTAAGATACAGAGGAGACAGTGACACATGTAAACTTCCCAACCAAGTTTCCACAGAGCCTAAGACTGCTGCCTGTTGCAATTTGATGCTATTATTTGAACAAAACATGGACAAGTAACAACACTCTCTTGCAATTAGACTGTATGTATGCCTAAACTCCTTGGTGAGATTTTAATTGAAAGAGCAGTGTCTCCCTGGAGACAGAAACGATTATATCCCAAAAATCTGATCTGGGGTTCAGTCTTTGAAAACAGGGTCTGATCTGGCAGGCCAGGAGAAAAGGGTCCTAAGTGTTTCAGAAAGCAATCATTTGGATGTGGTACAATACCAAACCAGGCAAAGGATCCATGTCTGAGTATTGAAAAAGTAAAAGAAGATAAAGTTTAAGTACTTCTGAATACCATTGAGAGCAAGAGATTCACAATTTCAAGTTTATCTTTCCTTTCATCTTTTTTCTGATTAGATTGAAAAGGTGTTCTTAAACTCATTTATGATGACGTAGATTTCAATAGGTACTTTTGTCTTGGTATGAGGTACAGCATTTGTTTTTCCACACCAGTAGCATTATGTTGTGTATTTTGCAGACAATCCATTATTTTAAATTATATGCTACTGAAAATAAAACTATTTAAGCATGCCAGCTAACTACCCGTGTCTTTTCAATCCCATTCCACTTCCCTTCTGTGAGGCAATGTTTTTCATTCCAGTTTATTTTCCAGTGTCATGTAGCATGTATATCTCAAAGCTCAGATTACAATCTAAATACGGTGTAGCCAGACTGCATCTATCGTTAATTAATAGGAACCTGAAATATCAGTCTGTTCTTTCCTCAGTCTATTCCTTCCTTCTGATCCTCATCTTACACATGATCACTGAATTTTGTTTATTTGAGTGGCTTTCTTCCAAGTTCCATATATGTATTAC
Organism: Steatornis caripensis; assembly: GCA_013398225.1. Classification (NCBI taxonomy): domain Eukaryota; kingdom Metazoa; phylum Chordata; class Aves; order Caprimulgiformes; family Steatornithidae; genus Steatornis; species Steatornis caripensis. Next base: position 76,795 of record VZSC01014174.1, on the reverse strand, counting down.
AGCATTAATTAAATGATGAAAATTAGATACTGTGTTCTATAAATAAATAAAGAAATAAATTGTGAACTATTACATGTTGGAAGGAATGGAGACAAATCTTTTCCTCATCTTTTCTGCTGGCTTCATCTTTGTACAGCTAATACTTATGCAAAACAGCTCTAAAATTTTGAACTAAGAACTATGAAAAGGATCTGTCCCTTTTCATTGCATGACTTATTTCAGAAAAACTCCAACTACCAGTCATTGTAAAGTAGAGTAGGAAATAAAAAAAACCCCTTTATTGCCCTATGCACAGCCATAATCACCTTGTTTTCCATCTTGATTAAAAAGACTTTCTGATCATTATAGTACTAGGAAAACTATTGTAGTAAGTAGATGTTGACTTCTGTTGAGTTGCATATCATTATTTATTGATGGAATACATTAACACGGAACAAGGGGAAGACAAAGTCAATATTTATGATGAGGAAAAATAAACTGATGCTCACTGAAACAAGCAATTAGATTCTCATCCAGGAAGATAACCCCCCCTCTAAAGCTTGTGAGACTAAGATTTATAAATCCCAAAACTTCCTTGCAGTTAAAATGCTAAGTATAAATTTAGAGACTGTATGTAGGTTCCTTTTGCCATTAGCTTATCCAGAACTGTCTTGGTAACTCAGTAGTTTCCTATATTTAGGTATTAAGTTAAAGTCATCAGATCATAGAATGACAGAATCATAGAATAATTTAGATCGGAAGAGACCTTTAAGATCATGGAGTCCAACCGTAAACCTAACACTACCAACCCCATCACTAAACCATGTGCACCACACCTACACATCTTTTAAATACCCCCGGGGATGGCANGTCAATATTTATGATGAGGAAAAATAAACTGATGCTCACTGAAACAAGCAATTAGATTCTCATCCAGGAAGATAACCCCCCCTCTAAAGCTTGTGAGACTAAGATTTATAAATCCCAAAACTTCCTTGCAGTTAAAATGCTAAGTATAAATTTAGAGACTGTATGTAGGTTCCTTTTGCCATTAGCTTATCCAGAACTGTCTTGGTAACTCAGTAGTTTCCTATATTTAGGTATTAAGTTAAAGTCATCAGATCATAGAATGACAGAATCATAGAATAATTTAGATCGGAAGAGACCTTTAAGATCATGGAGTCCAACCGTAAACCTAACACTACCAACCCCATCACTAAACCATGTGCACCACACCTACACATCTTTTAAATACCCCCGGGGATGGCAACTCACCATTTCCCTGGGCAGCCTATTCCAATGCTGGACAACCCTTTCAGTGAATAAGTTTTTCCTAATATCCAATCTAAATCTCCCCTGGTGCAATCTGGGGCCATTCCCTCTTGTCCTATCACTTGCTACTTGGGAAAAGAGACAAACACCCACCTCACTGCCACCTCCTTTCAGGTAGTTGTAGAGAGTGATAAGGTCTCCCTTGAGCCTTCTTTTCTCCAGACTAAATAACCCCAGTTCCCTCAGCTGCTCCACATCAGACTTGTGCTCTACACCTTCCATCAGCTTTGTTGTTCTTCCTTGGACACGTTCCAGCACCTCAATGTTTTTCCTGTAGTGAGAAGTAGGTTTTAAGGCATTTGGAAGTACCTGATACTTGGACTGGCTGTTATTTTATATGTCATCGAAGCAACCTGAGTTATTTATAAAGAAAAGAAGGTTTAGGATGTCATGCACAGGTCTGTGCTGTGTTTGCATTACGTCAAAACAAATAAAACCCCCAAAATACACAACCCTCCACCTTTGTTAGTTCCAAGTGTCTTCTGGTTTTGGAGAGGTAGAAGAGAAATTCAGGAATACCTGCTTTAAAGATAGAATTTTCTACTTGAAAAAATGGTTAGAATTACTTTAGCTGTGAATATTTTGCTTTGTTTTTATTTTTATATGCTTTATATGCACTGTTTTCAATGTCTCTTTTACGCAGCATAATAGATGAACATGAAAGAACTCACAAATCTCGACACCAAATACTGATAACAATAATAATTTGTTACAGTGTGCTTCCCCAATGGAGAAAGCTATCTACAGTGTACTGTGACTACCTTTGCGTTCTGAACTCAAATTAAATTTCAAACATTTCTTTCTCCAATTACACCTATGATGGACAGCATCTTGGGCATTGATTATACCATTTTTTCTGTTTTATGATCCCTACATATTTGTAGTAGATTATGGGTGGATACATATAGCACTGCACTGCATTTTGTGTACTGGGGTAGAAAATGTGTCTGGTGATTGGTTTTCTTACCATTGGCTGTAAATATAATGATCACGTTCTGTAACTGTGTCTCCAAAGCATCTATAGCTTAACTCATGAATCTAAACACTGGTGTCTTTCTTGTGCTTGTCTGAGTCCTACTTTGTACTAAAGCATTGGAGACTGGAGACAGGATTGCAGCTGGTGTTTTATGCAGTAAAAGGACTGCAGATCAAATAATGACACAAACATAGTACCTTGGTTCAAACCAAGTAAACATACATCTTAACTTTAGGCTGTATCACTCTGCAACTCCCTTTACCATGCTGTTACTTTTATCAGTGTTTTGTGAGTGAAGATCTCAGCTCCTTTCCTCTGTCTCCGTCTCTCACTGTCCTGCTCACTGGGAGAAATATTAGCCAGAAAGTAGGGATCCCAGGTCCCTGTATTCTGTGCACAGACAAACAGCTGCCAGAAGCAGCTCATGCTGGTTGGCAGACAGGGCAAAACTGTGCAAAGTGTCTCTCTCTCCTTTCAAAAATGATGCCTCATTATGGTCACCAAGAAGGAAGAGGTTGTCTAGGAAATAACATTTACATCTTGTTCCAAAATACATTGATGGCAATGATTTAATGATTTCCTGTAGTTCTTAGTGAAATAGTATCAGTGATACAAGAAAAATAAACACAAGGAAAACTAGACAAATGAGATTTGTAGCATAGCACTGATGTTATGATTAAAGTTTTTGGTGCAGTTATCCTATTAGTAACAGAAAGGAAAAGTTAAAATAGTGACAGATTAACTAGGAGTTACCCTCATAGGTATCCTCCAGAAATACTGTCTTCTTAAACATTTGTTTTCCTCTGGCAATTTCACATTTAATACTTCCCTTCTTGTTTCTGTGTCCCCACTCATTATCACAATGTCCTTTTCATTTTTAGCACAAGACATAAATATTGATTACGTACTACAATCTGTAGTACGGATTATCAATGATCTTCTCTCAAATAATACTGTAGTCCTGATTCTGACACATGACATTACCTTTGTCACTTGTGCTTTGAATGTTTAGTCTGTTTACTGAAGCAACTCCTTGGGAAATTTTATCCCTTAAAATCGAAGGATAAATTCTCTGCTGGAATAAGTGAGGTAACTAACTGGAACAAATAATACAATCACCTGGCTGCAGCTGTTTTTCTCCAACTGACCTGTTTGTGAATGGGATAGGCTCTGATGTGCTTGATAAATGATATTTTCATACATAAAACCATTTCTTTTGACACTTACAATGCTGTTGTAGTTCAAGAAAGAATAACAATTCTATTTCTTGATGAAGATGATTTCTTGATGAAGACCTGATGAAGTTCAACAAGGGCAAGTGTAGGGTCTTGCACCTGGGGAGGAACAACCCCATGTGCCAGTACAGGCTGGGGGTTGACTTGCTGGAGAGCAGCTCTGCGGAGAAGGACCTGGGAGTGCTGGTAGACAGCAGGTTCACCATGAGCCAGCAGTGTGCCCTTGCGGCCAGGAAGGCCAATGGCATCCTAGGGTGCATTAAGAAGAGTGTGGCCAGCAGGTCGAGGGAGGTGATCCTCCCCCTCTACTCTGCCCTGG